>PVJI01006596.1:0-85041 GCA_004026765.1 Micronycteris hirsuta | reverse complement strand
GGCAACCATCTGGTCCTCAGGCTGTTTTCCCTTGGAATGCCTGGATTCTCTAGTGGCCTGGCAGGATGCTGCGAGCCTGTTTGGAAGGGGCTCTCCATGTTTTTTTTTTAAATCTGAGTACTGGGCTTTGCAATGCAAAGCAGCACATACATGTTTCCTTTTTGGTAGCAGATTCTTTTCCTAATTATGTTTTGCTCAGACGGTTATTAAAATAAATTGGCTTCCTCTGACCACAGCAAGTGTAATAATAACAGGAAATGGCCCAGAATCACACAATAATAAAAATAGAGCTAAAAGAGAAGCAACGAGACTCTTGAGAACAGCCCTACTTCCATTCTTTTCCATTTCATTTCATTCCACCCCAGCCCATCCATCTAGCTGTCCATTCATTGTTCAGAAAACAATGACTCAATTCAGAAAACTATGTTCTAACTGGTGGAACTAATGGGGAGCCTGAAAAATTCAGATCTTTTATATTAGAAGTTTGCGAAACATCAAATACCAAAAATTAGAAAAAAGATATTCATGTCAGTTTCCAAATAAAAACTGGCCTGTATTATACCTAATACAACTGTTTTATAAGAAAGATTGAGTCAAAATAATACACTTCCATGAATTGTATTCTACATTGAAGGTTATGATAAGTCCTGTAAGAAAACAGCCTGGCTAAATTTGTCTAACTCAGTGAGGTCCAAATTTATTTAACCACGAAATTTATTTTTCATTTTTTCAATGATGACTTATGAATATTGGAATTAGGATTACAGAATACAAACCTTTCAGAGCGTTAGTTCTCAAGGAGATGTTCTATGTGTGCTCTGATTACTGTCTCCTGGGTATTACACCTTAATATAATGCTCCCTAACTCTGTGAGCTTGCTGTTTAGGCCTCCATAAAGAGACTATTCGCTTAACAATAGTATATTCCAATTGTCAATATGCTTAATTCAGCCAGAAATTTAGAAGGTAAAATGCCTATGCCTTTGCAAGCTGATAATCATCACCTTGACCTTACCTGGCCAGGTGTGCATTGAGGAAGAAGGAATAAAGAGGATACCTGTGCTCCAAAGCACTTTCTTCTTTTCCCTTTCTGCACAGGAAGTCTGTGGTTTCATTTCTACCCCAGAATGGAACCTCAGGCCAGTGCACTTTATACTACACACAGCCCTTCTCTATTAAAGAGAGAGATACGAACCACTAACATCTCTTCACTTCCCAACATCCAAGGATTGGCGCATCCATTGTAAAACCACCAAGGACTCAGAGGGTAATGGGAAAAGAGTCTAACCTGTATGTGGATTAAATGCGGTGACAGGAGACAAGGTCTAGGTCAGGTTTCAGGGAAAGCTGATCTGAGCATGCTCAGTTAGTCCACATTTATCCAGTAGACTTGGTACACTGCTCTAGCAGCAATCAATGTGTGTGTTTGATGAATGATAATTGCCAAATGGGATCACACGTAGCACCGCATAGTACCGAAGCGCAGCCAAGCCCAAAAGGGATCAGCCCACAGACACAAAGGCTTTTTATTAGGTGAGACATCTGTTCTGATCTCTGTTGCCAATTAGGTCTTCATTAGACTCAGCCGACGCTTACTGAAAGCAGAGATGCCATTGATAGAAGACATTAACACCGTTGCCTGTAAATCAGGGGTTGCTCTGGTTGTCTGAGAGCATCTGCAAAGACACCTCCCTCTGGCTTTTCCAGCTGGGGTTCCTCTCTGCGTCTGGAAGGACATGCAACCTGAATGTCTGTCTAAATACCCAGGCACTGTGGGATCAGAGAGAGCTTCCCAGGCAAAGCTAATGAGCTCCATGGAAAGTTTTATACCAAAACACTTACGTGTCTGTCTTTCTAATATAATACACACAAGTAGCAGAAAATCTAGACTACTACTTAACATTTGGGGCTGGCCTGGACACATCTGACTATCACTGTCCTCTGTTAGAGCTTATTCATGTTTCCTGTCCAAGTTTCCAGAGCCTTCACTCTCAAAACAGTAGTTCTCAGAAACCACGGTTTGTGGCCTAAACCGTGTGTACCACACCCTGAGGTAAAACTTCCAAGCCTCATTAAAACATGGGTGTGTACAGTTTCTAGAGGTTTCTATGAAGAGTTGACCCACCTGTGTATAGACATGGCATAAGGCCTGCAATCTTATAATTACAGGCTCTTTGAAACCCTCACATTTTGGTATAAAAAGGAACAAAGTGCAGAATGGCTGGGAGCTGGTTCATAATCACGAGTGAACTCATGAACATCATTCCACATAAAAGAGTTTCCAAACTGGGAGAAAGGACAAGCTGTGAAACCTGGATGACAATGGCTTGTTATGACTGAGGCGATCAGTCGTGTGTTCAACAAATGTTTATTCATGGTTTGCTACAAGCTGGGTTCTGTTTCAGGAGCTGGATGAGACAAAACTCACTGCCCCTGCAACCGACATCCAGAAAAGCTTCCTAGTGAAGGAGGCGTTTGAGCTGGGAGGGGCCTTTATGTTGCCCAATTCCAGGGGCCACCAGTCACACCCAAGTCTATGTCATTGGCAACCCCTGGGTTGTGAAATGTCCAACCTTATGAGGTGACTGTACCTTGAAGTCTTAAAGGACTGAGATTTTATTAGGTACAGAAGCAGAAGGAGGGCAGTTCAGGTAGGGGGACATAGTATGTGCAGAGGTAGCAACAATCATTTATTTAGTGCTTACTGTTGACATGACTCAGCCCTGGGGCTACTAGGAGGTAAATGCCTGTGACCTGCATTATAAAACTGCACCACTACTTCAGCCATAAAAATGTAAAAATAGTTATTGAATTGAGCACTTACCATGATCCAGGCTTGACTCTGAAACCTGAGGAGGCAGCAGTGAACAAATCAGAAATGGCACCCAGCCTCATGGAATTCACAATCCAACTGGAAAGAGGGAAATATATGTTGAATAATCACAAGAATGAGCATTTCAAATGTAAAGTTTTGTGTCTTCGGAGCTCTTATTACTGGGAGGACATACCTAGTTCGGGTAGTTAAGAGACTTTTGTGATGGAAGAGAATGGAAGAAAGGAGATAAAAGCATGAGAGAGGGAAATGAATTTGGGTTATTTAAGAAGTTAAATGTCCACAGCAAAAACAAATCAGAAGCATCTTTAAGGAAAGTGAGTGTCTCGAGAAAAACACACACACACACACACACACACACACACACACAAACATCTAATACACCATCTTCTTGCTAATTCTGGATATTAGGTGTCCACGGGAATGGGTCAGTGGGAGAGTTGACCTCAGTGTGCATTCTGCAGTCAGATGACCTTGATCCTCTAAGTGACAGCGTGAGCATCAGTATAGGAATTACCAGCTACTAAGAAAACAGATTGAAGAAGAGCAGTGGTCCATGACTCCACCCCCAAACAGACAAATGTAACCTAATCCTGAGAGTCTGACTTCTCTTACAAACACCAGGGCAGGGGAAGCCCACAGACAGCTTCTGTGAGGAGGGCAAGAGCTGTCCATTGATAAACTTGGGAGCTGGAAAGAGGATATAATGGGCTAATGCAGAAATTATGGACTGGGCTGATTTTTGAGGTCAGACTTCTCTGAAGATGTCTGACATATGATCCAGAAGCCAGCAGAATACACCACATTATATTCATCCAGCAAATTAACCTCAAAGTACAGCATCCCTCTGGAGGTTTGGGGAAGATGTCCTATAGTCAACACAAGTACAGCCACCGTGGCTTGGGTTCAGAGGAGAAGTCCGAACATCTCAGAGTAGTGCTCAGACGCCAGCACAGGCCGGAGGCGCCGGGCCCCACCTCCGGAACTCCCGAATCAGGAAGTCTGGGGTGGAGACAGAGAATTTGCTTTTCTTTCCTGTTCTCAGGTGGTGTTGGTACTGCTGGACCATGTTTTCATTCCCTACATATTTTGTGGAGCTTTTCAGGATCTGGCCCACGGGTTCTTGTTCACACTTCTTTGCCACAGTTGGGTTACCATGATGCACCTGACTTTCCCACCAAACTGAGGTGTTTTTTTTTCCATGCTCAGAGCATAAATGAGGTCTCCTCTGTCTGCAGGGGTGGAAAGTAGGTTTACAGTTGTGAGTATACGAAGCAGAGTTTATTCTTGTCTTATTATTTATTGTTTACTTTCCGTGTGAACAACTAGAAGCCTCTTTTTACTCACCCCTGTATTTGTTTCATCTGTTCCCTCCACCCTTAGCTCCTCCTTTTTGTCTCATGAAATTCGTCAAAGGCCAGCTTAAATACTGCCTTCTCCCTCAAGTTTTCTCTGATCTCTAAACTTCAGAATTAAAATGTTAAATTCATCTAGTGTTCTGGGGACTAATCTCGTGGTAGATTACGATCTCTCTAAAGATACGTACCTTGTCATTCATGCATGCATTCCATAAACATGTATAAAGCACGGATTGGGTGCATGTGCCTGGGCCCAGCTGAGAGTCGAAGCTGTGATGGAGTAAGACATAAGCTCCCCACCATCCAGAAACCTATTTCATGGGGAGAAAGACAAGTAAACTGACAACTACAATACACAGGGATCAGTACAAAGGGTGGTGGTGGCAATACTTGGAAAGGCACCCACTGAGTGTTGGCTGGTTCAGGAAAGACTTTCCAGAAGAAATTATTCCTTCCTGGCATGTGAAGGACGGGTGGAATTTAATGGCAAAGAAGTAGGAAGAAAAAATTAAGAATAGGGAAAAGGTAACTCGAGCCAGAGATGAGAGAGGAGGTAGGGCAGAAGGGTCAACTCTGAGGAGAGGAAGGATGAGAAGTGAAACTGGGGATGGTTTGTGAAGATCCTTAAATACCATAGGTAGGAGCGCTCACCCAGTTAGGAGACAGTAACTGTACGGTACGTTAAACAGAGGGAATTTTAGGCCATGAATTGATAACCGACATGCTATGTCAGAAAATTTTAAATGAACTATCACTTTCTCTTCTTAATACACACTTGAGAAGAAAAACTAGTGTCCTCCCCGAATAACTGCCTTTTGATTTAATTTTCCATGGACTCTACTACACATACAACAACAACAAAAACATCGCCACCACACCTAGCACCGAGTTTAGGGCATATTTTCCACCTCAAGCTATATTCCAGATTCAGGACTGGGCGAAAAACAACGGGAAGTTCCTCCAGCCAAGCCTCAAGGAAATCCATCCAACATTCCCAATTGCTACAAAACCCAAAATCTAAAAAAGGCAATTTGTGCAGTGCCTATTATGGTTTTATTATGGAAGTTTCTGTACGGCTGTGGTCAGGGTCCTCCCAGTGTTCATGAAGTGATGAGTCACAGAAAATGAGCGAGCATGCATTATTCCAGAAGACTGACCATATAGTATATTTATATGATACTTAAGACCCTTCATAGTAAACATACATTAAATTTAGACATATATCTTTGTATACATACAAAGGTCTGGTAGAATAGTAATGTCTCACCGTGTGTGTTCTAAAGACTTAAAATAAAAAATTATCTCTATTCTACCCTTTTATAATAGGGATCCAGTGATTTAAAAAATGGGATCAGAGACTTCAGCAAAATAGTTCAGTTCCCTTAACTGGCTGAGAAGGAAAATAGAAAGTTGAGAGTAGGGAGAATAAGCCATAAAATGCCTATGGGTAAAACCATTAAAATATTTGCAGGCCCTTCAGATGTTTGAAAGATGACTTCTGACAATGCTTCTTTTTGCACCTTGGATCCTCCTCCAGCCTCCTGACAGCTTTCTTCCTTCCCCTTATCCCGCACTCACTCCCTAAATGTAGCCCAGCCTAAGGCTCCAGCTTCAGTCTTCTTCAAAACCCTCTCTTCTGTATGAGGTCAAACAGGGCTTCAACTACCAAAAGTGAATTCCCAGCTTTAGAACACCATTTCCATATTTTTCAGCTGCCTATTTATTGTAACTGAGTTATCCTACGCAATCCTTTACCACCCATCAGTTAAAGAATAATACATCCCTGTCCTTTGCCATGTAATTATGCAGGACATGCTCCTAGAGTGAGGAGACACAACGTTGATGTTAGGCATTGTCATGTGACTTGCTGTGGCCAATGGAGTATTAGTAGTCACGAAACAAGCACAAATTTTAAGTGAGCCGGCATGACTTGGCTTGGCTTCTTGTGCCTCTGCCATCACTAGGAGAGAAGTATAACTTATGTGGTTGGTGGTCCCAGAATGAGACCCCTGAAGCCAAATTGGAACTTATCTGCAGCCTAGGGCCAGGTGGGGTTGCAGGGAGAGATTGCCCAGGTGCATAAGAGAACTTTTGGGGGTGACAGATACGTTCATTATCTTGATTGTGCTGATAGTTTCACAGATATAGTCATATGTCAAAATTTATCAAACTTTAGACTTTAAATATTTGCAGTTTATTGCATGTCAGTTATACCTCAATAACAAAAATACGTGCCTCAGTTTCTAAATGATCAGCTATTACCTAAAATTTCAAAATTAAAAGTAAGATTTGGTCATAATAATGAGGGATTTATTTGCAATTGTTCTTCATCCAAGATAAGTTTCACATACAGTTGGTTTTTTCTTATTGTTTTACTTACAAAGTTAAACAATAAGTGAGAACATTCTAAATGAATTGACTTACTGTATCTATTGACTTGGAGAGATACCCATGACCTAACTTTCGAGTAATAAAAAGCGAGTTGCAGAGTAAAACATATGATAAAATGATATCCTTTTGTTACTAAAAAGAATGAGAAGGAAGGGAACATGTATGTGTTCATTCACATGTTACTTCGTATGTTTGGTTTTGAGCATAGAGGAAGGTGGTTGGGGCTGGCAGTAAGCATTTCATAGTTTTGGGTATTTAACTGATAAGGGAAACAAACAAAAACTCACAGACACAGGAAACAGTAAGATGGTTACCAGAGGGAAAGGGGGGCTGGAGAGGGGTAAAGGGGACCAAATATATGGTGACATAAGATTTGACTTCGAGGGGTAAACATGCAATGCAATAAACAAATGATGAATCATAGCATTATATATTTGAAACCTATATAACTTTATTAACTACGGTCATCCTAATACATTTAATGAGAAAAAAAAAATTGGAAAAAGAAGGGCATTTTATCCAAAAACTGTAAGTTGACTTTTTCCACTTGGGAAATAGTTATTAGCTGGTGAATTCCCAAAGCATCCATTTGTTGCCTTCTGCTTTCAAAAGCATTTCTTCATGGTATGTTGGAGCATTTGGATGTGGTTTTAAAATATGAGTGATAATATATCACCAATGATTATCTTCAACAAGTGAAGAAAATCATAAAGTACTGGGAATGATTCAAATTCCCAGCAATGGAAGTGTTTGTACCAGTTTGGTTTTCTTAAGTAATCCTAACATCTAATCCTTGACTTTAGAAGCCACGGTATTTTGGAACCAATATGGAGTATATATCATTGAGATAGTCCACTTGAACAAGTCACTTAAAATGGTATTTTTAAAAGGGTATTTCAGTGTCATGGAGAAAGGTTTTATTTTTCTCATCCTTCATTTGAGAAAAAATTCTAAGAGCACATTCTCCCTCAAGAGTCAACATAGTCTAGTGCCCCAAAGCAGAATGCTATTCTCATTGCTCAGCTGAGAACAAAGAACAAGAAAAGGCTCATTAGGCTCATTACTCTTATTAGATGCGGTTTGCTTGGACTTGGAATGTTCACCATGGTTTTCCGACCCTGACTCAAGAGCAGGTGGCAGAGCGACAGGCCCACCTTGTGGCGCAACTCCGGGCGGCGTGGGGGAGGGTGGGTAACAGTGCCATCCTCTTCCTGAGCACAAGGTTGGAAGCACTTCGTGGAGTTGTTTCTGCACTCCTCGAATCAAGCAGTGTGTGGACTGGGTGCGAGCTCTTTGCAGTCTGCACAGGAGTTCCCCAAATAACCGCTAACTGCATAGGAAACGTCTTCCCTATGGCAGGGACGTGAGCAGTCCAATGGAACAAGATGCCATCTTGCACTTTTCCCTCACACCGCGCTGCGGAAAGGCTAGGAGCTGTTCCTACTCTGCGCATCAACGGAGTCACCCAACAATAAAGTAACAACAAACTGCTCTGCCGCAAATAAGAAACCCCGAAGTGTCGTTGGGTGAGGGAACCTTGCCAAAGCCTCATCCTGCTTTCTTCCAGGGCATACTATTTTTAATTAACTTGAGGTCACTCTTAATAATAGTCTTGGCCACAGGGTGGCTAAATTGTTTTGCTTCAAGAAATATGAATTGGAATGATGCTTCAAGAGTTCTGGTCTCTTCACTGCTTTCACTAACGCACCAATTTTGTGTTGGAAAGCATTATTTTATTCTTGTTCTGGAGAAACTCAAGTGTTTAAAAGTTACCTAGGATTTGCTTAAAAATTAAGTGAAAATATTTTTGGATTTATGTTTTTACTCTAAAAAATTTCAAAATAGATAATATCCTGGGCATTAGAGATTAATATCTTTCAGATATTTATTCATTTATCATTTCAAATGCAGGACTGTTTAGGTATAATTTGCTTATAGTAAAATGTGCTCTCAGATATTCACTTTGGCTCTTCTGCTTACGAGTACATTTGGTGGAGAGGCAGTCAAAGGTATCAGATTAGCACACACAACTACTTCACAACACATACTATCCACACTTACACTTCACTCTTATTCTCTGTTTGTAACATTATTTTGAGCTGTAGTAACTACACCCTTATTTTTGATACTAACATTATGCTCAGCAAATCATTTTTGAGCCAATGATTCATTTATGAGAATTCTAGATATAAAGTCACATAATAATGATGGAAAAATGAGTGAGTGAGTGGTCAAAAAACTGTGGTACATTTACACAATGAAATACTACGCAACAGAAAGAAAGAAGGAGCTCCTACCCTTTGCGACAGCATGAATGAACTGGAGAGCATTATGCTAAGTGAAATAAGCCAAGAGGAGAAAGACAAATACCACATGATCTCATCTATAAGTGGAACCTAATCAACAAAACAAACAAGCAAGCAAAACAGAGCCAGAGACATGGAAATAAAGAACAAACTGACAGTGACCAGAGGGGAGGGGGCAGGAATAACAGGGGAAAGAAGGGGAAGGGTCAAGTCCAGGAACATGTATAAAGGGCCCATGGACAAGGACAGCAACGGGGAGGATTGAATGTGGGAGAGAGGGGATGGGCAGGGCAGGGGAGAGTAATGGGGGAAAAATGTGGACACATGTAATTGAACAACAATAAAAAATTTTAAAAATAATGATGGAAAATGAGAATTCGGCAAATGTAAACAATAATGTGCAAATGAGGTGAAAACACAGTCATCAGGTTAAGTGAACATTAGCAAAAACAACCTTCAAAAATAAATATAATGGAATCTTTATGAAAACCACAATTATTTTTGCATTTCAAATTTGTGAAAACATTTGAACAAGTTTAGGTCATTATATGACCTTGGAAACTATCAAGCTGCTTCTAACTGCCAGCAAGACAGCACTTTAAGCAAAAGCCCTGAAGTGAGTACCATCATGCTGAAAGAAAGAAAGAAAGAAAGAAAGAAAGAAAGAAAGAAAGAAAGAAAGAAAGAAAGAAAGAAAGAAAGAAAGAAAGAGAGAAAGAAAGAGAGAAAGAAAGAGAGAAAGAAAAAGGGGAGGAAAGGGAAGGGAGGGGAGGGGAGGGAAGAAAGAGAGAAAACCGAATTGAATGATTTGCAGAAACAAGTTGCCAGGTTAATTCATGCCATAGGTCTGATGAATAAACACAATCTCTGTATCAAAGGCTAAGAGTTTTCTATCCAAATGGAGTAGGCCATCCCAAACTGATAGAAGGGCCAGCAGGTACCAGGAGAGAGCTACCATCGAGGATACAAATATGGGGCATGAGAAACTCCTTAGTCTAAGCTTACTATTTAGGCAGGTTTTAAGAAACTCTTCCAGATCATAAAGTAAAACAGCAAAAACAATGGCTACCCAGGCAGAAATATATATACCTTTTTATCTTAAATGACTGATGACAGTCCCTATGATGGTTCTCTCAGGCCACAAAATCTCGATGGATTTTTTTTTTGACAGTGGTGCTGGGTCCTTTCAGATGTGTGAACATCCATCTGTAGACTATCAGGTTTCCTCCATGTCTCTGAGTTTTTTCTGTTAATCTGAGCACAGTTTGGAAAACATTGCTTATACTTTCTCTGTTAGCAACCCTCACGGTCTGTGACTATTTGGGAGAGGCAGTGGCGAATATAGATATTTATACCTAACTTCACAGTCCAGTGCATGCCATCTAACTGGGGATTTCAATATCCCCACACCACAAGATTTGACCTCAACACAAGTGGGGAGGTTACTTTCATTGCATCACCAAAAGTCAGTTTCCTCCGGTTTCCCCAAAGTAGCTTCCTAGGTCCTTAGCCTTAACTTTAGAAGGTTTAGGTGGGCATTGTTCACTGGAATAATTTCACCTGCAAATAGCAGAAAGCTGGAGTCACTGCAGCTAAAAGAAACCAAGGCTTGCTTTCCTGACATAACAAGATGCCCATAGGCAGGTGGTGACCGAGGGCAGCTCAGTGGGTTCACAGAGCTGGGGCTGACGACCCTATGGTCCTCTTCACCTCAGGGTTACCACATGCTTGCTGCACATCCAGCAAACATCATGGTTAATAATGGACGAAGGCAGATGGGACACGGAGGGTGCTGGCTGCACTTGTCCCTTCTTATAAGAAATCAAGATCTTCCCAAGCCCCCACTTGCGACCTCTTTCTGCTGACTTCCATTTCTATCTCTTGCCCCAAATTGTGTCACGCGGCCAGCCTTGATGCAAAGGACGCTGGGAAATTAAGTACTTAGCTTTCCAGTCACCTAGGAGCAGATGGTTGGGACGAAGGGGCCTGGGAATGGATGTTTAGAGAGTCAAACTACCATGTCCACCAGGTGTCTCCCACCATTATGCTGTTCTTAAAAAAAAAGAAAGAAAGAAAAAAGAGAAAAGGAAAGAAAAGGAGAGAGGAGGGGAGGGGAGGGGTGTGGAAGGGAGAGGAGGGGAGAGGAGGGAAGGGAAGGGAAGGGAAGGGAAGGGAAGGGAATGGATTGCAGATGGGCTGAAGTTTAGTCCCAGCTCTGCCACTTCTTAGCTGCGAGAAAGCTAGGACTCTGGGGAAGTTATTTAATGTATCTATGCCTCCATTTTCTCACCTGTGAAGTGGAGATAGTAGTAATAACTATCCCATAGAGAAGCTGTGAGAATAAAATATGATTTATGCAAAGAACTAAACCCAACACCTGGTACATGGTACTCATTCAAGGCCACTACCATCGCCTCACTGCTATTTCTGCTACTACTACTACTAGTAATAATAATAATATTGTTACTGATAGTCATCATTATCACTATATGTGAAAACATTTCCACTTAGATAAAGAATTCTATAAACAATGAAATTTATAGAATTTTAAAAATCCCCTTCCATCTCTTCCTTTTAAATCATTTGGTGACAGGATATTATTGCAAACATTGGAAGAATTGTCTGTAACCTTGGGATTTCATTCATTCACTCCATCGGCAATGATTTATCAAACACCTGCCATATGCCAGGCACTCTTCTGAACACTGAGGACATGGTGGGGACCAAAACCAGACAGTCCCAGTCCTTAGAACATGTACAATCTAATTGATGAGACAGACATTAAATAAATAGTCACAAACATAAAAGCATAAGTAAAACCTTGGTCATTAGAAACACTGGGGTTTTCCTCTTTTAAGAACATTAATGCTTTAAAAAAGTCCAGAAGTTGAATTATTTTCAGACATCTGTGAAAGTCACTCTAAAAATCTGAAACAAATTGAAACTCTTTGCCTTCTTTTGTATTAAGGGCATTTTGAAAATTAATTCCTGTACCTTGTTAGGAATGTATTTCTTTGTATGAGAACTATATTTCCTGCAACTGAAAATTAATGTAAGATGTTCGCTGCCCTGGAATGGAACAACCAGCCGTATGAAATCATTTTGTGGTTTGATACTTCATTATTAGCCAAAGGAATCTCCACTCCCTCCCCTGCCCCCAACCTTATGCCACGGCAAATATCAATTAGTTCAAGTAGAAAAGATTACAGCCAGGTGCACTGTTTGAAGTTTGGGGTTTTTTTTTTTTTCTCTTTTAATTGTGGTGAGGGTAGGAGAGTGGGGGTATCAGGGAGGAGAAACCTCTTTTGTTAAGTATTTGCAGTCTGTGGGCATCCTGGTAATTCAACAGGCATCTGTGGAATCTTAGGGCAGTGGGACCTTTTGTATTTAACCACCAAGCTCTAACCTCAAGGGCGTCTGCTGTGGGTTGAAATGGGAGTTGTGAGGCTTATTCACTGATGTGCAAAATGACATGATCCTCTTAAGAGTTAGAATGAGTTTCATTAGATGAAAGGCAGAGACACAGTTGAGCTTACTATCTTATAAAGGAATCCAAGAGATATTTATTAGAAATTGAATTATCTTTTCACAAATACATACGATGTGACAGATAAAATCCAGATAAAGCATGTTCGCATGATGGCCTTTTTACATCCCCAAAGAAGCAGATGAACAGATACCCGTAATCTTCTCTTTAATGTTTTTTAAGGGTTCTTTAGAATTCTTGCTATAAAAATTTGCATATGTTTAAAAATTAGAATTGAATCAAAAGAAATGTATTGAGTGATTTAATGAGATTCCTCTGGGATCCAAATTCTTCCAGGGTACTATTTATTGCATCAACCCCCCAGATTCCCCAGGCAGGACAGAGTGACCAGCTTTGAATCCTGAGTACAGAAAGAAAAGTGGTTGGGAGCTTCCAAATGGTTCTGCCCAGAGCTTACCCTGGGAGCTTCAGTCTTCTTGTTCCTTAAATAATGGACTCAGCAGTCCTGCCTCGGTCTCAGAGCATCGTGGGGTCAAAACAAGACAAAGAAAACACAACTCCTACCATACAAATACCAGGAGAGCAGTGAACACCCCCTGCGCTTGACCCACACACCATGGGCCCCCTTTTCTGGGCTAAATCTTTAGGGACCAGATCTTACTGGTTACTTGTCCAGCCATAAATCATGATCACATGAAAATGCTTTAAAGAAGGTAGAAGGAAGAAAGATCTCAAAAAATGTTTAAAAAAGTATAAAATCCAGAGCTCTCAAGATGGTGAAAAACTATGAATTCACTCAAAACAGAGGATCATCTCCTCATATATAATAGCAGGATCTGGAGCCAGATAATCCATGGCTTCAAACCCAACTACTCCACCTCGACTTCCTCATCTGTAAAATGGGGACAGAAATATCTAACTCACAGGGGTATTGTGAAGGCTAATTAAAATACTCTCTATAAAACACCTAACCTCATTAAGAACAGGTCTAGTTGTCTGTAACAGAACATCCAAAATAAGAGCATCTTAGCTACACAAGGAGTCATGTCCACACGTAAAAGCTGTCTGGAGATAGCCAGCTACAGCTGATAGGTTGGTCCCATGAACTCACAGGGAGCGAGGAGCCTGCTATCTTTGATTCTGGCATCGCAGAAAGACTCTACCTTCAAGGTCATTTCATGGTGAAAATGGCTCCATCGTAAGTGTCAGGAATGGGGAAAAGGACTTTCCTCGAATGTCTGTCTGCCTGATAGGAAGTCTTTCCCAAATTCTTTGTTTCAAATCAATGGCTATAACTGGGTCATATGGCAACACCCAGACCAAAGGGGGCATGGGAAATACAGACTTACACATCATTACCTCCATAAAATAGGTGTTCCATTAGTAAGGATACCTGTTATCAAGAACTTGGGTATTAGTAGGCGACTAGCAGTCTCTGCCAAAGGACCTGATGCAAAACAGTGGCCAGTCCGTTGCTATCGTTATCGTTGTTGTTAGAAATATAGCAATGCAACTGGGTCTTCAAAACGCACTCCTGTTCTTCTGTATGACCAATGAAACAGTACAGCTGATTTCAGACACCCACATGGCAACTCTCGTTGTGCCTCTGGATGAGTACTGCGCTGTTGAAGTTGCTACCAGTAGGATATAGATCAATTGTTTTGATGCTGCTTCCCCCCCCCCAAAGTTGTTTCAGTCTTTAGAGCTGGCGATTATTTGATTATCAAAAACATTTCTTTTGCCTCTGAGCCCTATGCTTAGTGATGAGGGTATAAAAACACAGGTTCCAGTTCGCCAAGAACTCACAGACAAGTGGTGGAGAGCCAGAGGAGCATTACAGTCCACGGAGGAGACAGAGGTAAGCACCTGGGGTCCAGGAGCACATGGCAGAGAGACCTGTCCTTGAGGGGCAAAGGACGGATTCCAGGGGAAGAGAGAGCTGAGCTGATTCTGAGAGGCAGGTTGTGCAAATACAGGTGGAAGGGAGGAAGAGCCCGGAGGTGGAAGGAGCAGCGTGTCCAATGACAGGGAGCCCAGAGAGAGCCGCAGCGCGTTGGAGGAAGGTCAGCACAGCGGTTCCGTATGGCTTCCGGAACCTGCGGCACATCATCTTCCACGTCCTCAGTGGGGGGACTTTCCATCCTCTGAGCGCTGATCTACTTTCTGGAAACAGCCGAAATTATTGGTGGCTAAGTCATACGAACAAAGTGGGCTGTAGCAATGGATGTTCCTATCTTGTGGCAAAAATAAGGTGGGGGAAGCCAAAATAATGAAGCCGACATTCTTGGACAGTTCACAGCCTGACTTCAAAATAATTACACTCCCACCCTCCACCAAAGAACAGGAAGTTTGGTGCCAACAGTGGGCAGCATCTTTCCTGTAAGACTATAAACAAATTCCCAAGGTGACCCTTTGAGAGGGAACAACACGTCGGGACGGACAGTCTGTTGAAGGGTCATAGTATATGATGATTATGCTTAATTATGGTATACGGAGTCAATAAAAAGATCACTACAATTCAAATTCATGGTATAAATGTTAATTCTGACCCAATGTAAAAAGGAGCATCTTCACTCTCTCTTTTAAAACTGTGTTTATATTTTTGTGGAGATTTTTAAAAACAGTTTATAAACTTACAAATACTTGACCTTTAAAGATGTGGAATTTGCTGGGATTTCTGTACTTCCCATACTTCAGACTTTTAGAAAAGGGGGACCTTTTAATATTTTCCTTCTCCTCTTACATCTAGTAAGTTGCTGTTTTTTTAATGAGCTCCCCCACCCCTAAGTATGTCTCAAGGGCAGCTTCTTCTCTTTACCCCGCTGCCAACGTCTCATCCAAGCCTTCATAATCCTTTACCTAACTCAGCGATTAGCTTTCCAACTGCCATTCATTTCTTCACTCACCTTCCAAACATGGCCACAGAGTGATCTTTCCCAAAGGAAAGTGGAATGATTTTTCTTCTTTGCTTAGACCTTCCCCAAGAATCACCAAGAAGATCCTTTAGGACCAAAAGCTTCAGAGAACATCCCAAATCCTTCCATCTGAAGGACAATGAAGCCCCACCCACTCTCCCAGCCTCACTTTCCCAATCCTAGATTTGTGGTCCCACTGACAGGGGCCCTTTTATATCCAATGGCCAGTGCGCAATCCAGCGGCAAGTCCAGCAGCAAATCACGTGGCCTTCAGACCTTATTCTCGCCCTGTCCACTTCTCACTGCTCAGCGGGGGCCGCCCTCATGGGAACCACCATCTCAAGCCTAGAAGACTGGTGGCTGCTGCTTTGGTCTTTCTGCTTCCTGTGTTGCCCCCGACCCTCCAGGCTTCCCACAGCTGTAAATAAGATCACTTTGTTTCTCTGATTCCCCGTCTTATTTGGAAGCCAAAGTCCTCATGTGAAGCTGCAGGACTCCACACACTGTGTCCCTTGGTTCTCTGTCAGAGCTGCTCAAACTCACTTCTCTAGCGTGAGACTGCTGTCTTTGATGTTCCTTGAACACAGTTGTGGGAGCTCCTCTGCACAGCCTTTTGCAAGTGTGGTTCCCTCTGCCAGGGATTCTCTTCCTGCCTTCCCTTCCAGAATAGGAGCATCCACAGGGTAATGGTGTGGGTTCATCCTGTACCCCTGGCCCATAGAACACTGTCTAGCACATTGAAGGCACTCAAGAAATATTCTTTGCTGGTTTTGTTTGATGCCTTTATCGTAGGCAATGGGGGAAAAGTCAAACCTGGTAAGTTCGAATCCCAGTCTGTCTAACAAGATAACCTTGGGCAAGCAAACTCTGACCCCCACTTCTATATTTGTGAAATGATAAACCTATAAAATGCTCAGAATTTTTGTGAGATTAAAGGACATGAGAAGTGTTCATTTCCTCCTCTGGGAAGTCTGAGTTGATGCAGACAGTCACGTGATCCTTGTGGCAACATTCTGCAGTGTCCTGACCACAGAAATGTGACTTCTTCGTTGGACCAGACAGAAATTTCTGATTATTAGAGCTACATAGAGCTCAAAATTATACAATTGAGATTTATTATTCTTTAAGATGAATTCTAGGAATGTAAAAATTTATTTTTAAATAAAATTTTTTTCTCCCAATTCATCCCTACTCTGAAACAAAAATACATTATGAACAACGCATTGGTGGGAATACCGCATACTTTAAATATTCTTCCTATGTCTTTATCTGACCTTTGCCCTTATGTCTATGCCCCTCTATGGGAAGGAAAACAGTGCTCGGAGACTTTGTTCCTCTGTCAAATATACTTTACTCATTGACTCTCTTCTGATTGACACATTCAGAGTTTCTGCAACGGACAGGACTATGGTGTCAGTGACCGTATGTCCCAGCTCACACCTGTTGTCCTACTGAAACTTTTAACGGTTTCACTCTCACACATGCCCTGATTTAGACAATAAATTACGTTGTCATCCTACTTATAGTCCATGCCTAAATGCATATTTTGACAAGAATAGAGTTCTGGGGTCCATTACATTTCCTCTCTCTCTCTGTCTCTCCTTACCTTACTTAGATCTGACTTAGTCTTGAAATAGTCTTCATAATTGCTTCTTTGCTTATATGGCACGCTGGACTTCAGGGTCTCTTTATTCTTAAAATATGTGATGCCTCCCACCTTGGTTACCCCCAACTCCTTTTCCCAGGATGAGTTTTCTTATTATGTACCCATAGACACATCAGATAGAAATAAGCCTCAGTCAGACAAAGGTGTGTTTACTTCCCTGAGATGCCCCACTCTAGGTAACTGAATCTTGACTCCTAGTCCAGTGGCCCACCTGACCCAGGACATGACAATGCACACAGAGGTTCTCAGACTTTGAAGAACTGACAAAAAGGGTGACAATGAGTGGAAGGTACAAACAGTATCATGTGTCAATTTTAGTATTAATACTTTCATTTCAATAAAAATACGTAAGGTCAACTTTAGAATGATAAGCACATGGACGGCTTGTACTCAAAGAAGACCTGAATACCAGTGTGTCTCCTCTCGCCATCTTAAAATTGGAGAGAAAAAATGGCTACATAAATGTGAAAAATCACACTTTGATGGGAGAGAGGGCTGGTAGAAGAGGTACAGAGTAAGGATGGCAGATGGTGTTCTACTTGAGTATGACTCCATGTCTTCGGCTACTTAGGCGATGTGTTCAAAGGACCCGTGTGTCCAAGTCTGGGCTCAGAAAGAGGGATATGATTGACTAGTGAAGTCTGCATTGGGCACAGGAAGAGAGAGTGGCTGCACCGGAGTCCATGTACCAGGGTCCAACTCCTCAGTTCACCAATGGCACAGATCTCACCCCCAAAGAAGAAGTAACTTTACTAAAGTTTTCCAGCACCGTCAGTGGCAACTCAACAATTAATAGCCAAGCATCTTGTCCATTGGATGTTAGTCTATTCAAAGAGCAAAGAGAGGTACAAAGAAAAAGAGTGGTGGAGGCATTCTACTTCTTCCACTTCCCAGGTTGTATCTATAATATAAGAAAACAAAAACACAAAACAAGGCAAAGCAACAAACAAGCAAACAAAAGATGAATGAGACTGATTTTTAATTGGCCATGTAGATATTTCTAAGTTTAAAAGCTGTGAGCAATTAATGTCCCTTAACGAGGAAAAGTTTAACTTAGAACAGCTTGGTTCCAGCTTTGTCATTGCACACAATGAAGTTTTTTCCTTCAGGGATGAACATTAGGACCCTACAAGTCAGGCAGTCTCCAGGGTACATGTCCTCTGTATGGAATTTTCCGGGAGGGGCTGGCATGAACTGGAACAGCTGTGAGTGGCTTTCAGAGAACTCCCTGTTCTTGCTGCTGAAATCAGTTGGTTGTATGATCTGAGTAACTGAAGTTATGTTTCGAAACAACTTGGTGCTCACTTTGCCATTAAATGCAACTAGCCTTGTTCATGAATTTATCTTTGTGTGACTCCTGCTTCCTGGTGAGTAAACTACCTTGGGTTATATGGGAATGATGGGCTGGGGGAATTCATGTCACTTATGCCTGCCCTCAAGTCTCATGCTTTTCCAAGACCAAGCATGGCAAATACAAGGTAGCTTAGGAAGAAAAGGCTCCTATGATAAAGCACCGTGTATATTGCCTGATTTACAGTAAAAAGCTCCAGTCCTCTGAGAGTGCATTAGAGGACCACACTTAATTCAAATCAAGACTCATCTTCCACTGGGTTCAAACACCAGTGCAAATTTTTAAATCTGGGGCAGAAATCCACAGGGGCTTAATCTCTAGACATCGGACAGCCACTCATATCTGAAGTTGGCCTTACTACCCCCTGCTTCCCTGAATATCCCTAATCCCATGGTATTTCACCTGAAGGAAGTATTCCTCAGGGATGGGATTTCAGAATCATTGAGCTGTTGTAAACTTTTTCTAATCAAACCAGGTAACAAATGGATACTCTGCCTTCACATAGGACAGATTGCTCCTACTTGTAAAAATAAGAAAAATTGTCCTCCCATCCATCATTAGGCCATGGGCTATACCGGGCTGTGAGAAACCCCAAAACATAAAGGGGCCCAGAGGTTAACAAAAATGTATGAACGAGATAAGTATTAAGGCCATGAAGATTAGCGGGGCCTGAGGAACTGGACAGCACTTGCTCCTCTAAGTCCATTTAAATTTATTTTAAAGACACTGATTATCAAGCAAAATACCCATTTGCAATCCCTGTACTTCAAGATCCAGGAATCAAACCAACGTTTTTTGGGCACTTCCTCAATGGCAGGCACTCCCCTGAGGTGTTCACATATGTCGAGTCACTTATTTATTTGTAATCATTACAAAATCCCTAAAACAGCTACAATGATCATCTCTGTTTTACAGAAAATGAGACTGAGACACAGAAAATAAAATTAACCACCTAGTCAAAAATTGGCAGAGGCTGATATTCGAACCCAATACTCTCTGGCGCTAGAGCCCACGCATTTAACCAAGAGCATGACTTAAGTTGGTGTCTTCATGTTTTGCCAAGAGATTTTGAACCTGGATGCCCCAACCCTGACATGGTTAAAGAGGTCAAAGAGTGCTTTGGAGACAAAAGGAGTCCAGGAGAGATGGCTACTCTCTCCAAAGTCAAACCAGAGGACACCGAGTGGCCTCCATAGATGAAGATGAAACAACTGAATGTAATAATCCTCTGTAAATGTCTTCTGTGCCCTACTATAACAATAACTCTTAAAAGAGTTCTATTCTACTCACCTAGCCATTATCCATCTGTTGATAGTTAATTCCAAACTAAAGCTTCACTTGAACATTGGAGGTGCCTTTCAATTATTTAGACAGCATATGGGAATGCTCCCTCTGTCGAGCTATTGACTGCGTGGCACATTGCCCTGGTGATAATGTACCTGGCTCCAGACACACAGCAGATGCTGCCTATTGTCTTTTTAAAGACTCATAGGAAAGATGTGTTCCTATCGGTCACCATCAATGTCGGAGAAAAAAAATCAAGTAACAGATAGTCATAGGAACCCATTTGTGTTCAGCTCCGTGATTGTCCAACCCTCTCTGGAACATTTCTACCTAGAAGCTCCACAGGCACCTAATACTCAGCCGAGTTCAAAATGAGTGATCTCTCTACTCCCTTATCCCCAAACCTATTCTTCCAGGAGTACTTTGTATGCAGCTTGGCAATTCTGTCATTTCACTGGTCTGTCTGAACCCTTACACTTCCCCTCTCTCTCTCTCAAACCCCACCACCAACTGGTCATCAAGTCTTGATGATTCTTCCTCTGAAACAGATCTCAAATTTTATTGCCCCTTCTTTGCTATCACAGCCTCATGAAGCCCCTGTTTTTGTTCTCATCTGAGCTATTGAAGTTGCTTCTTCATTTGTCTCCCTAAGTCCTCTCTCTTGCCCTCCCATGATTCTTCACTTTGGTCTAAATGACCTTCCCAACATGCAAGCATCCTTAAATCTAGTTTATCTATACTTCCAAAGATTCTGTTTCTTATAGTCCAACATCCTTAGCAAGACCTTTCACCCCAACCTGCCCCCCATTCCTCATCCATGCCCCAACACCCCAACCCAGCATTACTCTAGAACTCTATATACCTGCCACCCATTACTACACAGCTTCAGGTGTCTCCATATGCTTTCCTTCTGTCTGGGATGTTTCCCCATTTGGAAAACTGGTATTTATCTTCTGAGACACAGCTCAAACATTACATCCTTTGGGAAATACAGATTCTTTGGGGCAGATTCATTTGCTCTCTCCTTTGGCTCTCAAGCTCTATATGGTCATCCCTCTATTACACTCTTCAAATTAAAAGCTTTCAAGTCTGTTCTCCCCACTAGAGGGTGTGATCCTATATATAAAGGGGCAATATCTAATGTACAGTCACATCCCCAGTCAATGACATATTTCGTGTTGTTAAATAAATCGATCAAATATTTACCATTCAACAAATATTTAATGAGCACTTGCCGTTTGACAAGCGTTGGGCAAAATAACTGAGACACAATGGTGAATAGAACAAGATATGACTTCTGTCCTCATGAAGCTTGCCATCAATTACAGAAACAGATATTCATCAAGCAAACACAACATCACCTGCACAGTTAAATCTGTACTGCATGTTCTGAAGGAAGATCTATGGCGTCATGAGAATGAGGTTTGACCTAGCCAGGGAAATCAGGAAAGGATCTGAGCTGAGTTATGCACTCTGAATAACAGTTCTTGGATGAAAAAGAGAGGGAAGATCAAGCAGGGGGAATCGTGTGTGCAAAGGTCTTGTGGCAGAAAGAAACCTGGAAAATACAGGCAACTGAAAGAAGGCTCTGGTGCCTGGAGCAGAGAAACCAAAGTGAGCTTGTTGGAGAATTGCACAGGGTACATAGCAGGACATACCTTGTAGTGCATGTTGAGAAGTTTTCTCTCTCTTGAAAGCAGTGGGAAACTATGTAGTATTTAAGCCAAAGAGAGAGAAGATTGTTTTGCATTTTGAGATCCTCTGGCTACAGGGTAGAGAACAGATGGGATATGGGAACGGTAAGCAGGAAATCAGAGCAAAAACCTAAGTGAGAAAAGATGGCAGCTTGGACAAGCTAGAGAGGTGGTGGTAGAGACGAAGAAAGGCAGGTAGATTTGTGAGGATTTCGGGAGTTGAAAGTAACAGGATTTGTGATGGATTAGAAATATATGAAAAGACAAATAAGAATCAAAGGCAGGATATGTTTGAGTCCCTAATTGGGCAGTACAAACTAAAGGCTTTCAACACTCTACTGTGGTTTTCTACTGCAGATCTCAAAAATGTGGCAAGAAAAAATAGTAAAAGAAAATTAGGATTCTAGCTCTAACCGGGATCAGTAAGGTGAGGGGTGCAAAGGCAGTAAGATTTGCTCGGCCAATGTGAGGATTGGTTCAAAAGAGCTGGTAGGCACAAAAGCGCCGTGGGAGATCAGAAAAGAAGGTGACAACCCATAGGGTGGGCCTCCCAGGGAGGCCTGAGCTAAGCCTTGGACAACGAGTAGGTTTCAGACAAGTACAGAGTTGGAGAAAGCATCCCTAGCAGGAAAACACGGGGCCTGGACACTGTAAGTGAAGGAAAAGCTGTTGAGTTGCCTCCTCTAACGCTCCTTCATTTCCCTTAAGCAAGAAGACAGGATTAGCAAGACCGATAGAGATTTTGGTTAAATGCAAGATCTATGGTTGAGGAAATGAATTTGTGCAAAGATGCAAAGATTGGCCTGTTTGGAGGTCAGATCATGTTTATGTTTTGTCTGTCAGAGTTTGAGGCTCTGTGCTAGAGCTATTTGAAATCACAGCTGAAGCTTGGGCTCAGTGAAATGCATGAACAGCTTCTGAGATTCTACTGCACTGCCAGCAGTGACTAAGTCCTAGAACTAGAGAGAAGAATGAGATGTGGTCTCTCCCTAGTGTGTCTGGCAATCTACAGGATGCTATTGAGTAAGTTTAATATGAACAACACACCTAAGCCTTTCAGTGGATAAATTAGCCAAAATAAAAACAGAAAAATTCTAATTGGACAAAACTGAATAAATACAAGACTGGCATTTCTTAAAGTGCAATCTCCCTGGAGTAGAAGCATATGAATCACTGTGGAGTACCTGCTAAAATACAGAGTTCTGGACCCAACTCAGGTGATAGAGCCAAAACCTCTGAGGGGTGGAGGCTGAGAATCAACGTTTAAACAAGTTGATTTTAATGCCCAGTGATTTTAATGCCCACTAAAAGCACCACTGTATTAAACCAAGAGTGAATCTGGAAATTAGAAAACTAAAACCTCTCTCCTACTCTTTAGCCCTTTGGGGGGAAATAAATAAATAAGTACCTTTTATTTAATAAACATGACATTTATTTAAACAAAACCGCTGGCATATCCAGCTTTAAGATTAGGGTCCTAGCCCTGGCTGGCGTAGCTCAGTGGATTGAGCACGGACTGAGAACCAAGGGGTCCCGGTCCGATTCCCAGTCGGGGCACATGCCTGGGTTGCAGGCCAGGTCCCCAGTGAGGGCCATGTGAGAGGCAACCGTACATTGCTCTTTCTCTCCCTCTCCTTCTCCCTCCCTTCCCCTCTCTCTAAAAATAAATAAATAAAATCTAAAAAAAAAAAAAAAAAGGATTAGGGTCCTAAATAGTCGACAGACTGGGAAATTCCAAAGTTAAAATTCTTTCCACCCTTTCTTGCCCATACATGAATAGTGTGTGTTGGTTGCCAGTGCCTCTTATAGGCCTTCATGTGTGATTATTTATGTTGCCAAGTACATTACATAAAATATAAGTTACTCTATGCATGATTTCTTATCAGTTTGGAGTATGAACATCTCAACCTCAAGGTTGAAACCAGCATCGAGTTTGCTTCTATGTGGCATTGGTACATATCTAATTTGTAAATAAACCTGTCGCTTTTTGGTTAAGAGAAGATATAAAGGAAATTTTGCTTCGTTGTACAGATTCTATCCTTACCGATTTTTCACCTTAGCCACATTTTTTAAAAAAGGTGAGTCCATTTCACAAGGAAGAGCTCACTTAAATTTTAAATGAGGATGAAGTAAGACCGGCTGAGAAATCCTTGTCCCATGTGGCCTGTGAACAGGAATGCGAAGGAAGAAATCCAGAGTGGGCTTTACTACGGACAAAGAAGTCCAAAGAAAGAAGAAGAAAAAGAGAAGTTGAAACTTTCCACACTTATCTGCTCCATCTACTTCCTGCCTGTAATCGACTGTGTGGGTTAATTCCTGGGAGGTAGGAGAAAGACACACCTTGCATTGAAGTTAAACCTTGTGGAGAATAAGTAAAATTCCAAACAAATCCCAATACCATGGCCATGGAAAAAGCAGAGGCCTCCAAAATTTGGTGCGCACAGATGTTTGAGCTGCAAAGAAGTCTGGATGCACACACAAGCTTGGAGCTGAAAAGGTCCACAGAGAGAAATTGTCTCGCGCAGAGGAAGACCATGAACCCCAAAAGGGCACCCCTCCCAAATTCACACAGCCAGTCAGTGGCAGAACTGGCCCAGAAACTGCACCCCACCCCCAACTTCCAGCTCCCACCTGTCTGTGAGGTCAATCTCAGCATTAGGCAGTTTTGCCCACAACGTGGTCCCAACGGAATCCTTTAAGTACAGCAAAAGAGCCAGCAAGAACGACCTCATCATTGTGCCCCACCAATATCCTGGTGCCCCTCTCCTCATGAAGCAATGGCTTCATTATACTCTGTCATTTCGTAAGTATAGAAACCAGCTGACCTATTAGATGACAACATATCCCCTGGTCTATTTTTTTCAGCCAGCCTTTCAAAGGGCAAGGCCTGGCTTTGGGGCGGGAGGGTCCATGTGTATGCAAGGGGGTGGGGGCGAGGGGAAAGCCAGTCACGGGTGCCTGGGACGCAGCTTTGATCATAGCTTCCACTGGCCAGTAAAACAACTTGTAATTCAGAAAGCATTCAGAGGACTGTCATCTGATCCAGCAGCCATGGGCCCCTTTTTTCAGAGGACCACATACCTTCAGGATGAGGCCACTCACCACTTGCCCTGAGGGGAGGCCCCCTCATCCCTCACCTGATGTCATTCTTTTCAGGGGCCCAAGGCAGTTAAAGGGCCTTCACAACGGGCTCTAATTGGGCCCTTCCGCCTCTTGAGTCAGCCTTCCCAGGTGAAAAGAGGGCAGAAGTGGTTTTTCATTGATGTTTCTTATCATGAGCCTGTGGGAAAAACTAAAAAAGGCCCAAGATCCCATGCAAAGTTTGCATTAAAAGCAAGGGGAGAGAAAGCTGGGAAAGCAGGAAATAAAAATAAGAACCAGTACCTTCTTCGAGTGGTTTGTAACAAGTTAAAATCAGGTTCCTTCCAGATCTAAATGGGTCCTCCAGTCCTGTAATTAAATTGGGAAAATGAAGCCGTTTCATGCCTTTCGCTCCCTTTGATCATTGTTATTTTTGTGACTAATGTGTAACTAGAGCTGCTTTTTCTGGGGCCTGAGCCTCGCATGGGCAGCTGCCGGGAGAGCCACGGCCCCTGTTGTCAGCCTGTGGGGGCTGATGGCGAGGCGGGACCACGGGGTCCCCAGGCAAAGCAGACCCAAGGAGATGCGCCCGCACTGACCAGCTTTCCTCCGTGTGCATTTTCTCCTGGCGCGTTTTCCCACGTGCCGCCTCCTTCTCCCAGGGAAGGGATGGGGGCACGTTGATGACAGAGCACAAAACTGTCTCTCACATCACAAAGAAGGGGACCTCTGAAGGCTCATTATTTTAATTTTTATCCCTTTGGTCCTTCATCAATTTCTACACTTCGCTTCCTCTCCACCAAGTGTGCAACACACACACACACCGTGATAGTCATGCACACACAGCTGGAAACTCTATGGTTCCTTCTGGGCTAAAGGGGCTCAATCAGACTGAAAGGTGAAATCTCTTCATTATGGCACCTCCTCCTCCCCATTTCCTACGGCCTTTGCTCCTGTCCATTCCCTAGAGTGCCCTCGTGTGACACTCGGTTGTAACACCATCCAAGACTTCTGAAGGTTATAAGAATATGTTCAAACACAGTGTCACCGTGATTCAAAATATCACTTTCCTCTTTGCACCTTTACTTCCTGGGTGGCCCCATGAAGCTAAGAACTACTACCATGTAAGGTCTCGCTATATCATTAGGCCTTTATCACCGCCAACTCCCTCCCCAAAGGCCGGTCTAGGCAAAGCCTGGTAGTCTGGGATTTAGGGCTGAGCTCAGGTTCTAAGATAAGGCCCTGAATGCTCTCTCTCAGCCATAAACTGAGAACATACTCTGAACTGCACAGAGGCCAAGTCAGAGGAGAATCAGCTATACCTTCCCTCTCTGGCTAATTAGAGGTGTGGTCAGCGTAGACTGAGCTGACCTCCAGGCCAAGCGTCTGATTAATTAGAGCCAAAGATTTCACATTAACGTAGTGTTTCTCAAAGTGAGGTTCAGGAAACTCCATCACCAGAACAACCGGAACTGTGGCTAAAATTTCAGATTTCCAGGCCCCACTGGACCTGTTGAATCAGAATCTTTGCCACTGAGACTCAAAAATCGGCAGTTTCGATAACTTTCCAGGTTTGAAGGATCTTCTGTATTCTTTTCACAACCCCTCAGATTACAGATTTATATTTTGACAAAAGCTTTTAATTCCATAAACTAATGGGATGGCTTCAGCTCCTGTGGCAGGGCTGCAGGGGAGATATTATATTTTTAAGGAAGTGGGAGAAGAGGGGGTTTTCAGTCCTCCCAGATTTTCTCCGCAGAAGCAGCTAGCTGCATATGCATCCAAAACAAAGGGCCAGGCTTCTCTGGTCTGCCCCTGTGAGTGTACCCCAAGTGTAGAGCACAGCCTAGTGGAGGCTGGCTCCTGCGATACAAAGAACTCTACCTAGAAACGTAGTCATCCACTGGGAGGGGCGGAGGGCTCAACTCACCTCTAGAGGGCGCCAACCCAGGTGACAGTAAAGTACACTTCCCACCTCTTCTGCCTCATCACTTACTAGCTGAGCAATCTTCTTCAAGGTGCCCCTTTGTTTTCTCTGAGGAAAATGGGAACTAATATTTGTGCCTGACTCAATAAATACATTATTATTATAAGTAATTTCTAAGGGTCCTGAGATCGGGGGTAAGACCTTGTCCTCAGAAACAGGTGTTGTGAGTAGTGGACACAAAGTCACACCCAAGTCTTCCACAAGCTGGGTCAGCAGTAAGGGAAAGGATATACCTAGTGTTATTAAGTATACCAAGGTAAAATAAATTAAATATATCAATAGAGCTCTGAGGTCCCATCTTCTCCAGCTTAGCCTCCACCATCCTTTTTCTCTATTCCAGCCTACGAGGCTTCTTTCTGTTCTCTGAAACCAACAAACCTTGCTGTCCTCATGAGGAAACTGAGGCTGGTCTCGGATGTGTCCATGTCAGGAAGACTGCGTGCAGGCTCCTTCCTCTGCCTAGGGCACAGAGCATTGAATGGTCATTCCTATGTCACCCTTGGCAAGGGACGGGGTGAAGTGGGGAGGTGGGCGAAGGCAGCTTTCTTTCCAGCAAATGCTCAAGAAGACCCAAGGGGGGACCATGAATGGAGCAAGGAGAACCTCAACCCTGGTCGGGCAGACAAGGCTTATACCCAACTCTGCCCCTCACTCATTGCACAAACTTAATTAATATTCTTGAACTCTAAGCTTCAGTTTTCTAATATGTAAAATGACTCTACATAATAATATCTACCTCATATGTGTTATGAAAATTAAAAGAGATAATACATGTAAAGCAATTCTACCGTGTCTGCTCTATGTAAGTTCTCTATTCATATTGAATATTGTGATTTGATTTTTTAGGGACCACCCTCCTTAGTGGATAGCCTTAAGGTCTGTGTAAGGCCTCTATGCTGATTAATTTTATATTATCCCATTTATTCTCCAAGATCACTCCTAATTCCCTCCCTTCTTCTTCTTCTTCTTGGGGCCTGGTATAGGTCTTTAGACTTGTGTCTACATTTGAAAAACGCACAGCTTTGTTTTGTGTGTATGCAAAATGTAATATCCTTAAATGGCATTGTGCTATAAATCGCTTTCCACCTTTTGCACTCTACACTGGGATTTTTAGAGCTGTCTGTAGTCCTGCTTGCCAATGGTTCTCAACTTCGCTACATCACAGGATCAGTTGGGGAGCTCTTGGAAACGACCAATATCCGAATCTCGATTCCAGTGGTGCTGATTTAATTTGTCGAGAGTGGGGGCTGAGCCTCAGGTCATTCTGAAGTGCAGACAGGATTGACAACCGCTGCTACAGATAAAGCGATCTCCTGGGCCAGGATTTCTCAGGCAGCAGAGGTCCAGGGTCCCACTTTTTCTGGTTCCAGCAAGTTCCTGCAGCCAAATCAAGTAGTAACGGCCCCAAGAGCAGTGGCAAAAGGAAAAAGAAGAAAGGGAGGGCAATTTGAAGCCTAAGGGTATGAAGAGAAGGGCAGAAATCAGTCCTACTTCTGTCCCCCTTGTAAGAGTCTTGGACTGAGATGTTATTGATTCACCTGTTTGTGCATCTAATTACCCAGTATTTACTGAGGACTTCTGTACAAACTTTTTATGAGAATCAGGAAATGGGGGGTAAAATCACCCCATTTCCTACCTTTAGAATTTCCTGAGAAAGTAGAACCTCCATTTCTGATATGTCTTCAGCAACAGTTACAACCTTGGCTGATATGTCATCAGCCACTTCCTCCTGCCAGACTTCGCTACCCAGAACACCACAAACCATTAATCCCTTCGTTGTACATCGTCTTTATACAGTTCCTATCAAGACACTGTCACATTTAACCCCTGCAAAGATTCTATGAGGTGCGTCCCACCTTTCATGTGACAAAACAGGGCTCCTGTTGGTGAAGTGATTTTCCCGAGGTCATACATCTCCAGAATTTAACCCCACACTGCTTTGATTGAAATAGCCATTCATGAAGGCTGTTGAGCCTTCCCAAAGCAAACAGAATGAGAGAAGACTCTCCCGGTGTTCTAGGCGGGGGCACATGACACACGATGGTGAGGAGCCCAGCCCAGCTTTTGTGTCGTGTGGGGCTCCCTAGAACACCAGGCCAGTCTCCACTCAACCTCTTCTCTTTTGGAAAGCCCAACAGCAATAACAGATGGTTATTCCCATCAGAATTACTGGACCAGCTATTAGCCGGGTGATACATTTTTTCCATGCATGAAATACACAGAGGACACCTTCTTATCTGGCATTAATTGGCACAAGTCATGGGTTGGCTCATTGGAAAAACATGGCTCAAGCTGGGAATCATTACAAGGTGATGTACACATACATTGAGTATTTTATTTAAACATAAAACATATCAATGTACATTCATGCACCAGACTTTTGATGTAGAGCCAAGACATTTTCTTTGGCTTTAAGTTCCCTAATTGGAGTTCCAACATTATCTTGAACATAAACTACACCCATAACATGTATTTTAGGATTTTTCATTTCTATTTTCTTAAAATAGAGCAGAACTTAATTTGCCCTCCTGAAGAAGTCTAGGTGCAAAATTCCATTTAAAAAATTTTTAATGACATTTTAACTATATAGACAAGTTGAAAGAGTAGTATAATAAACATTAAAGTATCCACTGCCTAAATGAATCAACTTGCAATCTAGTCCCATATTTACCTTCTCAATATATATAAAGATCTACATCTACATCCATTCATCTGTCATCTATCTATAATTATTTTTGCTAAATACTTCAAAATAAATTGCAGACATCATAATGCTTCCCCTAATTATAAAATCAAGTACTTCCTGAGGATGAGAATAGGCCTCTGCACCATTTCACAGAATGAAAAATAACAATAACTTTATAACAACACCTGATGTTTAGTCTTCAAATTTCCCCAGCCGTCACAGGATTGTCAGGCATAGGTTTTTTCCTCAATCATCCTCCAGTCCTGGTTTCTGTGCTGCATTTCTATTTATTTACTTATTTACTTATTTATTTTTGGCTCACGTTTCCTTTGGTTTTTTTCCTCCTCGATAGTAACTTTACATTTCAGGCCATTTTGTACAGTCTCCAACACTGGATTTATCTCAGTGTTTTCTTGTGGTATCGTAGTTTCTCTTTACCCTGCATCTACTGTAAACTGGAAGTTAGGGTTAAAACCTTGGATAGATTTGCATAAAATATTTTGGGAAAAACTCTTCACTGGCAACACTGTGTACGCCATATGGCATCACATCTCCTGCAGGTTTTGGGGTGAACAGATACAAGCATTTATCTTGGGTATGTACCTGACAGTAGCATCGTTGAATCAAAGGTTATAGAAATGTGCTGTTTTCCCAAGTAGTTGTACCAATTCACACTCCTCCCTGCAGTATTGGAACACCAGTGGGGTGCCACATCTTTGTCAAAATTTAAAATTGCCATTGTACTTGGTTTGTAGTGGTATCGGACTATGATTATAATTTACCTCTGATCATCTTAAGCACTTCTCCTGAGCTTATCAATCATTTTACATTTAGGTATAAAAGGCTTCACTCTTGTGTTCATTTTAAATTGTTGTGTCTGTCTTCTTTATAACAGGCAATTTGTACATCTTAATCCCTTCCCCTTTTTTCATCTATCCCCCCAAACCCTTCTCATCTGGCAACCACCAATTTGTTCTCTGTATCTATGAGCTTGTTTCCATTTTGTTTGTTCGTTTATTTTGTTTTTCAGATTCCGCATGTAAGTGAAATCATACGGTGTTTGTCTTTCTCTGTTTGACTTACTTCACTTAGCATAATACCCTCTAGGTCTATCCACGTTGTGGCAAATAGCAAGATTTCTTCCTTTTTTACGAATGAGTAATACTCCGTTTTGTATATGCACCACATCTTCTTTATCCAATCATCTATCAGTAGACATTTAGGTTGCTTCCGTATCTTGGCAATTGTAAATGATGCTGCATTGAACATAGGGGACCATACGCTTTTTTAAATTAACATTTTGGATTTCTTCAGATAAATACTCAGAAGTGAAATTGCTGGGTCACATGGTAGTGCTATTTTTAATTTTTGAGGAACCTCCATACTGTTTTCCATAGTGGCTACACCAATATGTAATCCTACCAACAGTGTACTGAGGTTCTCTCTACTCCATATCCTCACCATCACTTGCTGATTTATTGACTATAGCCATTCTGACAGGTGTGAGGTGATATCTCATTGCAGTTTGAATTTGCTTTTTCCTGCTGATTAGTGATGCTGAGCATCTTTTTATATGTCTCTTGGCCATCTGTGTATATCTTAGTAGGAATGTGTATTCAGGTTCTCTGCCCATATGGTTTGTCTGCCTTTTTTAAAAAAATTGATTTGTAAGAGTGGATACGAGTCTTTAGTTGATTATATGTATATAAACCATCTCTCACTGTGTGGTTTGCATTTTCACTCCCTGAATTGTGCCTTTTGAGAAACATAAGTTCTTAATTTGAATACACTTCAGTTTATCAACCAATTTCATGTTTAGTGATTTTATATCCTGTTTCAGAAATCTTTGTCTAACCTAATGTTATGAAGATATTCTCCACAGTATTTTCTATGAACTGTATTGCTTTTTTCTTCTACATTGAGACTCACAGTCCATCTGGAGTATTTTTTTTAGTATGATGTGAAACAGGGGTCAGTATCATTTTCCCACTTCACCAGACATTTTATTGAAAAGATTATCCTCTCTTCACTGCTTCACTGTGCTCCTTTTGTCATGAATCAAGTGTTCATATATGCTTGGTTCTCTCTCCGGGTTGTATTTTGCTCCATTGGTTTGTCTATTGTTGTGCCAATAATACCATGCTGTTTTAATTACTATAGCTTTATAACTCTAATATCTGGTAGTACACAAGATCCAACTTGTTCTTCCTCCTCAAGATTGCCTTTGTAATTGGGAGCCTCTTGTACTTCTGTAAAATCAACTTGACAATTTCTAATAAAGCTACTGAATTTTGATTAAGATTGCATCGAATCTATAGATAAATTTGGGGAGAAACCATGATACAGTTCTCTCCTTATTTAGATCTTATTTAGTTTCTTCTCATAGTATTTTTTTAGTTTTGCTTAAGTCGCTTACTAATTTTAATATGTTATTTGTAGATTATTTTGTGTCGTCTAGGTATGTATTCATATCGTATGTGCATAATAGTAGTTTCTTCCTTTCAATTCTCATGCATATTTAATTCCCTTTTTGCCTAATTGCAAATACTAGGCTCTCCAATACAATGTTGACAGTGGTAATACAATGTGCCAGTATTATTTTCTCCATTCCAATCTCAGGAAAAAGAAAATTTATAGTAGTTTATCATTAAATATAAAGTCTGTTGTAAGTTTTTATAAATATATTTTTAAATTAAGGAAATTCTCTCTATTTCTAGTTTGCCATGATTATTATTTTAAAGTATTTTCTAGTCCATTTTATTTTATTATTTTGTAAAGATTTTATTTATTTATTTTTAGAGAGAGGGAAAGGGAGGGAGACAGAGATGTAGAGAAACAGCAATGTATGGTTTCTCCCCACATGGCCCTCACTGGGGACCTGGCCTGCAACCCAGGCATGTGTCCTGACTAGGAATCGAACCGGGACCCTCTGGTTCACAGCCTGCGCTACCATGATTATTTTAAGTCATGTATAAATATTGAATTTTATTCAATATATTTCACATCTACCAATATGGTGTTCTAATTTTTCTTTTCTATTAATGTACTGAATTATAGTGGTGATTTTTTAATGTTAAATCAATCATGCTTTGTTGGAGGAAAAAACCTGGCTTAGTCACAGTGTATACTGTTTTTGTGTATCTTGTTTAAATATGTTTTGTTTAAAAATCATGAATCCTTTTTTGTAATAACTTCATCAGGTGTCCAGTTTGGCTGGCCTGGTAAGACTTGAGAAATATCCTGCTTCTATTCTCTGAGAAAGTTTATGTAGGATTAGTGTTATTTCCTCCTTAAATATTTGGAAGAATTCATTAGAGAAACTATCTGAGCCTGTATATTTTTCATAGAAAGATTTAAATTATGGATTTACTGTTTTTAATAGATATGAGATTATTTAAATGTTTACATCCTCCTGTGTTTTTCTAGGAATTTTCCCATTTTATCTCAGTTGACGAGTTTATTCATTAAAAAATGTTTATAATAACCTATAATCATCTCTTTAATGTCTGTCGTCTTGTTTATACTGATTATTTGTGCTTTCTCTTTCTCTTAATTATTTTTTCTGGGGGTTATTAATTTTACTAATCTTTCCAAGAAACAAATTTTGGTTTCTCTGATTATTTTCTTTTGAATGTTTATTTTTTTATTTCATTAATTTCTGCCCTTATCTTTATTATTTCCTTCCTTCTACTTTCTTTGGATTTAATTTGCTGTTCTTTTGCCAATCTTTTTTAAAAAGATTTTATTTTTTTATTCACTCTTGAGAGAGGAAAAGGGAGGGAGAAAGAGAGGGAGAGAAACATCGAAGTATGAAAGAAACAGCAATGGGTTGCCTTTTGCATATGCCCCAACCAGGGACCAGGCCAGCAACCCTGGCCTGTGCCCTGACTGGGAATCAAACTGGTGACCTTTTGCTTTGCGGAATGATCCCCAACCAACTGAGCCACACATGCCAGGGCCTTTTGCCAACCTTTCTGATAGATATTCAACCATTGATTTTAGGCCTTTATATATATACTTAAGGCATTCACTTTTCTCTACTGACAGCATCCCACTTTCTCTCTCTCTCTCTCTCTTTTTAGAGAGAGAGGTTGAGGAGGCATCCTTTTCATGAGGGAAATGTTCTCATAGCTCTGTTCCCCAAGGCCCCGCAGCCCCTGAGGCCCTACTGCAGAGTTCCCCCAGACCCCTGTCCCCTCCCAGACATTCTGATGGCCTTCATGCAAACCTGTTGTCTGGATTGAGCTGCCCAGTCCTTCCCAGGGTTGAAGGTTTTGCAAATCAGGAGCGGAACACCCAGTGAACAAATGAGGGGCAGGTAGACACCCCATACATCATCATTTAATTTGAAACATTATCTAAATCCCAACCTCATTTAAAAAAAATTTCCTGTCCCCATGGATTATTTTAAAGTATACCGGGTACCTTGAAATTTTCACCTAAATTCTGCTGTGGCCGGCAAACATTCTCTGGATAATTTGAATTCTTTCAAATATGTGAGCCATGCTTTATAGCTTGGCAAATGTAACTATTCCATGTACATTTGAAAAGAATGTTCCTTGGTTTTGAGGTACTCTGTCCTATATATGATTGTTAATTGTGTTCAGATCTTCTATATCTTACTGATTTTTTTCTTCTATCAATTACTATGAGAGATATTGAAATGTCTGATTATGATTATAGACTAATCTATTTGTCCTTCCAGGTCTGACAATGTTTGCTTTATTTTTTAATACTCTGTTATTAAATACACTTAAAGTTAGATTTACTGTATATTTCAGATGAAATTAATTTATTATTAGAAATGTCTTTTTTTATATCTAGAAATGTTATTTTCCTTATGGGCTCCTTCAGGTTAGTGTTTAAATGGTATATATTTTTCTACCCTTTTACTTTCAAATTTTCTTTATTCTCGCAACGCTCTGACAATCTTTCCAAGACTGTGGAATTGCTAATGATGTTCATTTCTATTTTGACTGGTTCGATTAAAAGATAAAATAGACTTTAGAACAAAGAAAATGACCAGGGACAGAGAGGAACATTTCATAATGATAAGAGAGTTAATGCACAAAGAAGACAGAGCTATCCTAAATGCAAATCCAGCCAACTAGCTTTTAACAAAGCTACAAAAGCAATTTAATGGAGGAAGAATTATCTTTTCAAAACATGGTGCTGGAGCAATTGGATAGCCACAAGGAAAAATCAAGCTCAACTTAGGCCTCACAAATTGTAGAAAAATTTACTCAAAAAGGACCATAGATTTCAATGTAAAAGGCAATAGTATAAGACTTTTAGAAGAATATATAGGAGAAAATCTTCAGGACTTTAAGGACTTGGAGAAGTGTTCTTAGACATGCCACCAAAAGCATGATCCATAAAAGAAAGAAAATTAATAATTTAAACATCATCAAAATTAAAAACCTTTGTCCTGTCGAAGAACCTACAGCAGATGCTGAATAACCCTGCCAATGCCCACAGAAGTCGAGTGTAGCGTGGGGCATAGCCTGGTGATGGATGCTGATGCGGCTCCGGAGACAGGACAGGTAAAGGCCAAAGGGTGAAAGGACTCTGGTCAAGTTCAGATTAGGTATCATTTTAGCTGCCATGGCCATAAATTCATTGATTCCTTAGTATGGATTGACATTAAGAAACAAAAACAAAGAAAGAAAGAAGTGGAAAAAGGAATTGCCTTGGAATTATACCGCTGAGTATCATTTCAAAGAGCCTAAGTGAGTGTAAAGTTTTCAGGGTAGAAAAAAAGGAGGCACGGAATTCCATTTGGCTTTTGAAATATCAGCACAGACATGCACAAACATTTCTGTCCCCAAATTTCTGCTTGGAAGGCAGGGTCCTGGAAGGAACAGGGTCCACAGAGGATGTCTTAGATGAATCACATAAATGGAAACCCTTCAGAAGTCGACATTGTTAAAGCCAGTTCAGAGGGTTGTGGGGAGAAAGTAAGCATACCCCATGGTTAGCTTTTCTGGAGGGACTCACTTTCCCTTTCCTCTCTAAATATCGGTTGCCATATTTATACATTTGTAATTAAGTTACATGTTAATCTTCAACTCACTGACTGTACAGTGGAACTATTTAACGAGACCACTTCTTCACACAAAACAAGTGTGCAACAGAATTTATAAGTGGATTTGGGGGAGGGGTGGGGCAGAGAAAGGACAGGGGAAGGTCGAGCATGGAATGTAAGATTGTGGCAGGGCCCATTGTAGCTCTAATTTGAAACCTTTCCTTCCTTTCCTCCAGCCTCTGCCCCTCTTTCTCTCCCTCTTCCCTCCCTTCCTCGACTGAAAAATCAGTTAGTCAAGATATGGTATAAAATATTTCTTTTCAAAAGAAAATGAAATGTTTTCCATTCATTATTTGCTTTTCTTAATAATTAGGTGCTATGGTCAAGAATAATAATCACTATTTGCTTAAAGCTTGTTACATACCGATCGAAGTCCCGGACTCTGTCACATGATCATCCAGTAGCTGAGCGCTACATGTGGTACATGACCATCCCCTGTCACTATGTTTCAGGCACACGTATAGTCCCTTCCATTCAACCTGAGAAGCAAACAGTGTGGGTTAGTGGAAAGTATGCAGAATTTGGAGTCAGTCACTTGAAATTAAGAACCAAACCATAATGCTTTTGCTCACTGCGACAGAGCATGGTAGAGGAACCTTAAACCCTAAAACCACACTGCCTTTGTTCAAATCCACTCACAGCTTACCCTGCTTCCTCCTGTGACTCAATTTCTTCATCTGTTTAAAAAAAAAAAAAAAAAGAAGTATAATAATAGTGTGCTTATCTCCGGTTGTAAACATGTAAGGAAACCGTGTGTGCAAAGCCCCTGGAAGAGGCCTGGCCCAGGGAAAGTGTTCATGCTGACTTCACCTCCAGCTTTTCTATGGCCCCTGGAGAATAGCACTGGCCAGTATGTATTTCTAAAGTGCCGGCGTTAACTGTTTCTTCATTGAAGAGTAATTATTTTTACCTTCCTCCTGCAACTGGCCTTTGAAGATTGTCTCAATTCGCAGATATAAAAGCACCCAAGGCCTTACGTGGCACATAGTTGGTGCCCAATAATTATATTATTACCCACTTATGATTTGAGCCTCAGCTTACTTCTCAGCAAAATGGGTAGTAGCCTCAGGAAGCCTCCCAGTATGATTGGGCTGTTCAAAAAGCTGTGAAATGCCGCACAAAGGTAAGTTGCTATGACAATCCTGTGGGCTTCCTTAGCCTCCAGCCACTCCCTCCCTCCTGTCCCCTCTGTCTCCCGGCTTCTCCTATCCCTTGCTGTTTCTCAGCTGCCCCTGGACCCTGCTCCCCTCCCCCAGACAGGTCTACTCCCTGCACACATCTGTTCTGCCCTCTGGGCCCCCCGTGGCCTTCCTGCTCCTCTTCCTTGCCCACTAACTGCTGGCAGGAAGCCCTTCCCTTCTCCCTCCACCCTGTTTCCTTCGGTAACACCCTCTACACATGGGGATTATTTCTCTTGGCAGCAGGTGCCCAACCGTCAGAGAGACAGATCAGTCTTGGCCAGAAGGAGGCAGGAAGGGAGGTGGGGAAATGAGACCCAAATGGAAAAAGCCCCCAGCCAGAAACTCGAAGAAACGGGGAGGTTGTGCACAGATGCCACTGAGTCTGGAAGTGGGCAAGACAGCAAATCACAGATCTCTATCTGAGGATCCAGACTCCCTGGATCCCTGCTTCTTACCCAAACAAGCATCATCAAACCCCTCTCCAGTACAAGCAGGACTCAAGGAAGGGCTGAACGAAAGGGTAAGGGAGATGCCAGAGTGGAAGGCCAACCTGCTCTGAAGACTCATTACTTCTGCAGGTGCATTTGCCACCCCCAGAGTGTAGCACAGGGTTGTCTAAGGACTAAATGAGTTGGTAATTCTAAGCACTAGAACAGTGCGTAGCACATATAAACACTGTGTGTTAGTTCATTGTAGTTTTATCATCAGTAATGCTAAGAATACATTATATTTCCAGGAATGGAGATAACAGATTTTGGAACTAGAGACCCAGTCTCAAATTCCACCTCGGCTATTTCCTGGTTGTGAGAAATAGACCCACAGACACCCTTGAGCCACAGCTCCCCAATCTGGCAAATTACAGTCCTGTTGCTATGGACTGAATTTCATCTCCCCACAGTTCACACCCTGAAGCCATAGTGAAGTCCCCAGCATTTAGAGATGGAGCTTGTCGGAAGTAATTCAGATTACATGATGTCCTAGAGATGATGCCTGATCTGATAAGATGGTGACCTTATAAAAACATGAAAAGAAAAAGATTACATCAAAAAATGTGAAGACAAAGCAAGAAGGTGGCATGACCATGCTGGCATGCTGAGGGCAGACTTCCAGTCTCCAAAACGGTGAGAAGATAAATGTCAGTTGTCTAAACCACCCAGTTTGTAATATTTCATCATAGCAGACCGAGCAGACTAATACACTTGACTTGAATGACCTTGAACTGAGAGGTCTATCCATACTGTGTGTATTTCTAAACTAAGGAAATAAAATGAGAGGCAAGAACAGGTGACATTATTTTCTACAGTGATGTCCCTTCCCCTTAGTTGGAGTTTGTGAGAGTCCGGGGTAATTTCTGGGTCTTCAGCCATCTTTCGCTGGTGAGGATGAGGAGAGAAAGGAGGCTGGCTGTCACAGAGACGGGTGACGTGGGCAGTGGTCACGGAGTGTTGCCTCTGTTTTTGAAAAAACACCAGCTTTGGCGTCAGAATATCTAGTTCAAACCCAGCTCTGCCATTTGCCAGCTGTGTGACTTTCGGCAGACTATTTTATGTCTTGGAGAATCCACATTTTGGAGGGAATCAAATGAGGAGGTAGAGAGAAGCATGGAGAATGAGTCAAGACTCTTCTCTTCGTAAGGCACAGAAACAAACTCACACCAGCTGAGACAAAAGGACCACGCTGGCACACGTCACGGTCTGAGCTCCCGAAATGCAGGCTCTCTCCACCCTCCTGAATGCCCTTTCCCGGTCTCTTCTCACTCATGTCTCCCCTACACCTGGAGCTCGTTTTCCTTCAACCTTTTTTCCATTTCAGTCCTCAGTTGTTGACTTCGGAGTTGACTTGATTTCCTTTCCCCTAAGTTCTGTTTACTTTTGAAAACGCATGTTTTCATTCCACCGCTCCTCACCCGCCATGCATTTGGGTCCATGGAAAAGACAAACCACGGAAATCAGAACCTCATAAATCCTCTGACCAGGACTTTAACAGACCTGCGAGGAGGTTGTGAACTCTAACCTCCAGTTGTTTCCGAAGTTTATTCTTCCTGAAGGTCAAGCTGCATACAGTGAATGTATATTTTTGAGTCCAAATTCCTCAGGGCCCCAATGACTAGCATTTAAACATCATCTGCGTGAGTTTGTGGAAGGAGAGTCAGATCCAGGCTGACAAACGTGACGTCCCACTTCCAACCCTAGCTTCCATCGTGGAGACGTGACCTCAGTATCCCTGTCTCATTTTTTTTTTTCACTTTTACTGCCTAGGACATGCCCGACCCCACCCTCAACCCCAAACACACACTCATGCAAATAATCTCTGTGTTTCCAGCTACGCGGGGCCATTCTGGGTTCCTCACACACACAACGTGCTCCCATCCTCATCCCCGACGGAAAACCCGGACTCGTCCTCAAGTCCTGGCTCAGACAGAGCGTGTGCAGCGCATCTCCCAGGAAGTGCATTCCTTTCCTTTCATTTCCCTTTGCTTTAACATATTGTAATACGGCCACTTGTTTAATTGCTCTTCTTTCTTATTGCATAGTTTCCTCAATGTCAGAAACTATCTCAATCACCTACTCAGAAACTATCTCAATCACCTGACACATAGTAGGTGCTCAGTGAGTGAGTGAAAAATGAAACGGTGGAATGTCTGGAAAGTTATTACATTGGACTGTGCCTCATGCCTTATCTATGACCAGCTGGTAAAGCCATCTTACTCCATTTATTTACTGTTGTATAACAAAACCCCAAATACATAGTAGCTTAAAACAACAACCATTATCGTGTAATACCTCTCACAGTGTCTGTGAGTTAGAAATCCAGGAAATGCTTAGCTAGGGATCTCTGAGCCAGCATCTCTCACTTGGCTGCAGTCTGACGCAGGTAAGCCTGGAAGACTGTGGGTTCAGAGCAACGGCATGTCAGGAGGCTGGCGTGTGGCTGAGTACCTGTCTCCATGTGGTCTCAGGGCCTCTCCATGTGGTCTGTCTGCATGGGCTAGTTTGGGCTCTCCCCCAGCATGGCAGGCTCAGGGAAGTTGGACTGCTTCATATAAAGTCTAGAGGATTCCAGAGGAATCACCGCTTACGATCTAGACTTGGGAAGTCACGTATTGTCATTTCCTTTGTATTTTATTGGCCCAAACTTCACCAAAGCCTGTTCAGTTTCAAGGCAAAGGGACATAGACCCCACTTTCCATAGGAGGGGTATCAAAAAATTTGCAAATGCATTTTAAAACCACTACACTTAAGTGCAATGTGGAAAACTGGTGAAACTGAAAAAAGTCTAGACTCACAGGGGTGTCCAACCTTTTGGTGTCTCTGGACCACACTGGAAGAAGAAGCATTGTCTTGGACCACACATTAACTACACAAGCACTAATGAAAACAAAAAAATCCCATAATGTTTTAAGTAAATTTACGATTTTGTGTTGGGCCGCATTCACAGCCGTCCTGGGCTGCATGCAGCCCACAGGACACAGGTTGGACACCCCTGTTAGAGTTTAGCTAATAGTAGGGTACCAAATGCTAATTTCTGAGTTTTAACCCCTGTTCCAAGGCCATGGAACAAATTAGGAGAAATTGGGTGATAGGATATGGGAACTCTTTGTACTGCTTTGCAACTTTTCTACAAACCTAAAATTATTCAAAAATAAAAAGTTGAATTATAAAAAAATACTACACACCTCCTTCTCTCTACTCTAATTGCTCATGGAGAGTAAGTAGTCTTAAGCAAAGAAGCTCAGGCACATGCAGGTACTAAGAACTGATCCTGGCAATCTATTCTATACTAGATAAGCAAGAATTGCCACACCCTCTACACTTACACTCTTCACGATGTTCTAGAATCATCTCCCTTATTGAATGTTGCATTCCCTAAAGAACCCTTTCTCACTGTTTTTCTTAGCCTTCCGTGCCCAGCACAGTGCTAAAATAAAATAGATGGAACCATTCAAAAATGCCAGTTTTGTAGCTCAAAAATAGTTCAATAGTGGCAATTGATCTACAAACAGAATTGAATGAATGGACTTTGCTTATATTATTCCATGCTTTTGCTCAAAGAGTATAACAGAGTCCAACCTTCCTGAGGGAAGAACTCTTTCAAAAAAATAAGTATTGGTCCACATCTGTCACTGGGAGCTCCACAGAGACCTCAAATTCCTTACCCATTGGCTTCCTGAGTCCTCTCTGGGTTCTTGTCTCCAGAGCCGACGCCTTTGCAGGGCGGGAAAGGCTGCCTTGCTCTAGTAGGCCAACAGCCAGAAGCCCGGGGGGCCCTCCAGATGCAGACGTGAACGTGCAGGGTGGGGTGCACCCTAGCCGAGTATCCAGCCCAGCTGGACGGCAGCCATGGGCGCTGCTGGAGCAGAGGCTGCAGGAAGTGGAGGAAGGAGGAAGTTATCTTGTTGGCAAGCCCCACCCCTCTTCCATTTCCCAGGAGGTCGAGCAGATGTCATCAGACGAATTTTTCCAGACTTGAATGGAAGCTCTAATTGGATTTTAACAGGAGACAGTGAGGGGTGGGGAAGAGTCACATTGTTGCCACTTTCTTCTTTTTTCTCTTTTTAAACCTACACTTAGGAGCAACAAGAGCTGCCCTGCTATCGTGTTAGCTTGTGCATCGCTCTGCAGGGCTCACATAACCAAGAAATTATCACCGGGAGGACCAAGGCAATGTGACACCCTCACGCATGCTGCTCGGCTTCATCCAGGATGGGATGGAGACGTGGCTTCAGACACATCTGAGGGGAGAAGGTGGGGAAGGGTGCTTTAGCCAAAAGACTTCTGCCAGCGCTATGGCTTCCAGCTAGTTGCTCAGCCAGATCCAAAAATGTGTTGCCTGTTTCTCTGTTTATGAATTATCCTTCCCTGAACAGAACAGCTGGGGCATTTTGTTCTCCATTCTTTGAATACGGCTGAGCTTTCCAATTTCTTGTTCTCCACAGTTTAACACACACAGCAATAAAAGAGAGAGCCATTTTCTGTCGTATTTCGTTAATGATGCAGTATCTGGCAGCCTCTCCTCCTTCACCAAAGCTATCCTTGAGAAAAGTTCTCATTCAAACACTCCAAAAGTTGTTTTTAACCAGCAAGTCCCAAGACTTTGACATCTTTGGAGGCAATCTGGTTCTTATTTTAGCTGAAACTAGTTTATGCTCCTCAGAACAAAAGAATGCCAAAAATCCGGCGGTCCCTCACCCTGCTATGTCACCAGCCAGGGTCCTCCTGAGCGCTGGGACCAGCACGGTGTGGCTTCGGGAGGTTAGGAACCGAGAGAGGTCCCGATGGTGGTGCAGGGCATCTGTTTTTAATTGGCCTCCTTCTTTATTTCTATGAGACCATGCAGCCAGTCGGAGTCTGCTGAGACCCAGTGTGCATCCCAGCCTGTGGAAATGAGAACCTGGATGTGGTCGATACCAGGCTAGCGAGGGGGAAGGCTTTTTCCAGTCAAGATCACAAATGCAATATGGATCAAGGGCCTAGATGCAAAACGATCCTTTTGAAAGAGCATACCTACAGTCTGTCCTTCTTAGGACCCCACAGGCACCGGGGGAATTCAGAACACCACACTCGGGGGGTACCTGAGGACCACCTGAAAGAGGGCAGGGTGTCCCAACATCCTGGATCCCATCACTAATCCACAATGTGCCTGCCCCTTGTAATTGTATCTCAGCCTTTACTTCTATCTAAGGCTTTGGAAAGCCTTATTTTTCTAGGTAGAAGCATTTTTATTGTTTCAGGCCATCATCCAAGAGAAGATGACCCATTATGAGTCATTAGCCTCATCCTAACTCTCTCCAACGTTTTTGCCTCCTTCTTTTTCTCACCTTTCTTTTCTTCTTTCCCTCATGCAGTTGGTCAGCCTATAATTATTGAATTATGTGCCTAATCATCCTGGGGGGTACTCAAGGACAGAACAACGACTCTGTCAGAATGGGTTACATGATGCTGCAGTAACACACAACCCCAAGAACTTCACGCTTTCAATGTCCAGCACTCTTCTCCTCGTGCTTCCTACCCACAGAGGACTGGTGGAGTGTTCTGACCGCAAAACCCTTAGTCAGGGACCCAGGCTGATCGGAGTCCCGGGCTGCCACGCAGGGCGGGCAGATTGCAGATAGAGTGTGGTGAGGATACGGAGAGAGTTACTGGGCATGGATGACTCTGATTGGCTGGCCAAGGAGTCTTCTCTGAGGAGGGGACTGTTGAGCTGAGACAGGGGGTGTGAGAACGAGGCAGCCTTGGGAAGATCTGGTGGCAGGCAATTTAGGAAGGACCAGCAAAGTGAACACCCTGTGTTAGCAACAGTCTCGGCATCCAAGGAACTAACTGGAAAAGGGTCAGGGCATGTACCGCTGTGAATGAGGAGGAAAGTGGCCAGACCCTTTTGCACCATATAGGCCAAGGCAAAGAGTTAGTTTAGTTTCGTTTATCTCTAAACTTACCTTAGCACACAAAGCCCGCCTAAGCTTCTAGAGATGTCAAGCCCTTTCAGAGTTGAGATGCCCTCACTCATCTTTTCCAACTCAACTCACTCCAGAAATCATCACCCGCCCCACCCCCACCCCCAGGAAATCTTCTCTAACACATCACTCTGATTAAATGGCTCGGACCACAGATACTGCCAATTACACACTTGCTTGAAGAATCCCTGACTACTACGAGCTGCCTGAGGGCAGAGATCAAGTCCCCCACACAGTGCTGGGCAGCGGGAGGTCCTGAACTGAGGGTGATTAATTAATGAATATGCTTCTTGTACTTTGCGAGATAAGCAGTATATGGGACAGAGCTCGGGGAAGTGCTACATACATGTTATTATCACTGCATATTTTCCAAATATCCTACACATGTGTTTACTGTAGATACAGTGATTAATAAAGACCTTCTTAATTGATTCAGAAGAGGCCTAGCTTGCTTCAAGAAGATATGCAAATGTGAGAAAATAAAGAGACTATATTGATTATATCTATACCAATCAATCATTAAACTCTCTGCCCACATTATCTCATTTAATTTTCACAACAGCCCTACAAAATGTAAAACTGGAGCTCAGAGAAAAATTAGTAAGTTAGATGAGTTGAGACCTGCCACATAGTAGGTACTCTATAAACATAGCTATTATTATCATTGTCAGTATTATTATTACTGAACACATTGTATGCGGGAAACGTATTTATACGTTTTACATTGACTGGTAGTGGAGTGAGGGACACGTATAAATACGTTTTTCATAGACTAGTGGTAGAATGCGGGTAATGGATAAATATGTTTATTTTTATACTTTTTTATTGCTCTAAAGGGGTGCTAACATGCAGATATACGAATTCCAAAGGACAAAATTTGGGTCTCTAACACATACAATGGTGAATTATGTATGTATGTATGTTTTAACGATTATCATACAAAAAAACACTACTAAAACTTCATTCTTTCTTTTTTTACACAATTTACGTACTTTTTTCAAAATATTTTCAATAAATCGGAATTTTTACATATTTTATTACTTTTATTTCAATTTCCAGTGAGTTTCCAGTATTTGTCTGTTTAAAATTTAAGAAAAATAATTCAGTACACATTTTATAGTAAATCACAAAAAGTTTCATTGGAAAAAAATATGTAAAACTAAAGTTATGGTAATTTTACTGAATGTTGCCATTTGCACAAAACATTAGCAAAAATGGCCCGCTCTACCTGTTAGCTTGCAATAGAAGCGACCCGCATACTACTGAAAAGGAGGGAGTGGGTCTTGGGCAGTATATTCTATGTGGGTGGAACAGTATGGTCAAAACAGAAAGCAGAGCCCAAGAGAGGAGAGCTTCAAAAAGAGGCAGGAGATCCCCTGGCTCAGAGACCCTTTAACTCTTAGGAGGTCTGGGACTCCTTTGAGACGGGTGAATCTCATGGACCCTCTCCCCAGAAGCATGTACATACACACAAAGTTTGCACAGCTCTTCAGATTAGCAGGCACGCAGAAGCCCATCCATGGGCTCCAGAATAATAAATAATAATGATGACTACATAATGCTAACTATATGTCAGGCCCATATACTTCACAGTTTCTCATTAAGCAACCCTAAGAGCTCGCTACTATGATTAGTTCCTTCTTTGTAGACAAAGAAACTGAGACCAAGAAGTTAACTAACTTGCCAAAGGTCACACTGAAGTTTGAGAGTCAATAAGTGACAGTGACTGGAGCTTGAACCAAGCGGGCTCCACCACACTCACTGCCTCTCAAGACCCTGCTCCCCTCCTGCATTCCAAGGAGAGACTTGCTCTTTTAAGCGTGACTCTTTGACCAATTGAACAAAAGCATGGGCCACCTGTTCCTCTTACCTTGTACTTGCAGGCCAAGATGTTTGCCCAGCATGACCATGAAAGTGAAAACCACTTGATTCTGTGGCCATCCTGACTGAGAAAAAACTGATTCCAGAGGTGCTACTGAGAACCATGCAAATCCTTTGAAATAATGAACAGCCTCACTCAAGCAGAAACTCCCTCCCCACACGTCTCTTCATCCCCTCTCCCGGGGAGTGTGGAAAAATTCCTTTCCACCTCAGAGTATCAGATGTATTGAGGGCTTAAGCTGTCACCTACTGTACACCTTCAGGTTTACTACCAATTCTGCTCCATTAAGCCCAGCAGCGTAACAGAGAAGAGAGGCCAAGTACTGTGGGAAGGTCTCAACTAGCAGAGACAGGTAGCACACCCACAATTAATTATACACATTTATTGGAGAGCTGGTAAGCAAATCAATGTCATTGATGATTTATTCCCTAATTTGCTTTGAGTATGCACCTCATAAATCAATAATAGAAAATGGCATTAAAGCATTGGTGTTAACTGTCAGCAGAAGGCAGTGTACCGATTCTTTTAATTAAAAGAATGTGTGTGGTGAATATGTCCATGTGTTATATTAGATATGTTACATTTTAAAATTGCTTTTTCACATCAAAGGAAATGCTCAGAGTTTGGAAGAAGATGAAGAACTGTAAATTCACAGTAAGCGGCAAGAGTCCTGGCGTTCCTGGGTAATGAATGGTAATTTGACATGTAGCCTCATCCAAGAGCATTCTGGGAATGGAGATGATGTTCTTTGGGTCCAGGCCAGGCTAAATGAATCCAGAATGAGAGCCATTGCTGAGACGCCATCAGAAAGACATAAAAGACAATGAGATGTGGCATTGTATCTTTTGGGGTACCAAATAAAATTGATTCTACCTTTACCAAGGAGGAATATATGGGCTATGGGCATTAAGTGGTTATTCAAAATTAAGACAGTGAAGATTAGCAACTCTTTCACCTTCCTTAAAAGTTCTGAGGATTAAGTAACTTTTTTAGAAAAGAAGTCAACAATTACTATTATTAAAAGTCACACCATTTGCCTCGGTGGAGAAGAAAAGCAGCCACTGCAATAGAACATGAATTTCTATTTCGGTATTGCCTAAATGACAATTGTTGTTAAAATATCCTTTTAAAAGAGGAAGCCTGTTGCTAGGATATAGGGACACTCGTGTCTCTAGGAGAATAAAGACTGCTAGCCAATCAATGCTTCTAGCCTAAAAGCAGCCAGCCTTCCACAAGATTAAGAGGCACTGCAGTTGATTGGATATGAGTTCAGAGTCAGGTAGACACAGGTTAAAATCCTGGCTCAGCGACATAGCAGCTGTGTGAGCTGGAGAAGAGCACCTTAACCTCCCATTGTCTTCAGTTTTGCATCTCTATAAAGGGCACAAGAATGCCTATACTTTACAGGATGGTGGGAGGATTACAAGTAATAATGCATATAAATTAATTAGTAGAGTCCTTTGGCCCATAGCAATGCTCAATCAATGGTCAACAACAAAATAAAACACATCAAAACAAACACACAAAAACCAAAGGTGGAGGACAGAGCAGGAAGAATGAGGTGCATACAAAGCCACACCCCGACGTAATGAGTCAGCGTCCATGCCTGAGGGTGGAGAAATTTATTGGACCTATTTGGGTTGGAGGGAGAGAGAAAGAGACTGGGAGGAGGAATACAATTCCCGAATAAAGAGCAGCCTGACTTTGGGGTGGTCACTTCCCAACTGGAGCCTCAATTCATAGGAAGTAAAATGAGAGCTTTCGGCTGGATGATCTCTGAGTCCCTCCCTGCTCCAAAGGTTTTGAAGTGTGTTAGCCAGAGGTCACAGTGGGCTGACGATTTCCTGACTTCTGGGGGATAATATATACATTTTGTCCCTGCCTTTAGATTAGTGTTAGGCACCCTTTTCTTAAGTTTCTTTCCAAAATCTCATTCCTCAAATCAGGCCTAAGAATGGGGCAGGAGTCCAGGGGAGACATACTGACCCCATGTTGGGATAAAAGTTAAATATGGTTTCTTTGCTGCTGGAGGATTGTAGAAATTGAGGCCCTGGTGAATATTCAACAACAAGCTACAATTCTGAGTGTGCCCACAGGCCTGCAAGTGCACTGCGTGCTGTTGAGGATGTTGGGAAAAAAATGGCAAGCCAGAAGGAGCTGGCAGGATCTTCTTAGGTAAGTTCCCTGCCTGTACTCATACCTTGTTCTACACATTCTTCTCTGCCTGGGACACTCTTTCTACCCTGGAGCTCCTTCCTGAGAAACTCTTCCAGAGTTCTTTCAGAGTCTACAGGAAATGGCACCCTCTCCAGGAAGTCATTTCTTTCTCTCAAATAGAGGCAGTTTCTCCCGAATCTTCCTCTTCATCATGCTGTGCTTCAGCTGCCCATGCATAGCCTTCTCATTTGTGTTCCAGCCCCGCCCAGATGCCTCCTTCAGGGTCCAGGCATATCGACCCTACTGCGGGCTCCACGGCAAAGGGAGTCATGCTATCTGCAGAGCAGAATAGTTAAGAACTCTGGAGGGAGATGATCTGGCAGTATCATGCCTAACTGGGAGATTTGGCGCATGTTACTTCATCCCTCGTGTGCTTTCTCACCTGTAAAATGAAGATACTGGTACGCCAATTTGGGTCAGATCCCCTGTCGATGCTCTCCTGGTATCCTGTACTTCTTTCCTTTATGGTCTTACCAGAACTTCAGTGTTTTTCCTTGAATTTGTCTGCCTGTTCTCACTGCACCCAAGAAATGCGTGAGCAAGAGTTTTCAGTATAGCAAAAAAAAAAAGCTTAATATTGAATTGGCCAATCCGAAGACAGAGCAATAATGCTAGCCTCAACTCCCCAGTAGTGTGTAGGTTACAGATTATATGAGGCAAAATCACAAGACACTGTCCATTAGGGGTTTGTGGTGGTGCTGGGAGCTAACTGGTCAGAGGTGAGGGAAAGGTAATGAATCATTTCTTGAGGTCTTAAGGACAGTTCTGAGATCTTTTCCTGTGTCTGTCCTTTGTCCTGTCTCATGGGAAAGTAGCCAGGGGGTCATTCCACCTTAGGGCTCAGGAACTGAAACCTAACTTAAGTCAAGATATTGTCTTTAGCCTGCCAGAGGTTGGAACCATGTGACCATTAGGTTAGGGTTATTGCCTTCTGCTGCATCAGGGGTTCAGGGGTTGCTGATGATCAGCAGAAACCTAGGTCTCTGATGAGGAGAGAGAGGGACAGAGACAAAGAGAGAGAGAGAGAGATGATTTCTAGAGTTCATATTTAAAAGTAAATTTAATCAAAGTCATAAGGACCTGCACTTTCAATGGTACATATCACAAATGTAGTTAAGTCGTTGATTAGGTAGTTAACATTTAATATATGTCTTCTCTTTTAGAATACAAACTTTATTGGGACCAAAACCACATCTATATTATTCATTGCTTTATGTCAACTTTCTAGAAACTTTTTGAATGATTGGAGGAAGGAATGAATAAAAGAAGGAACATATGTATCAATGAGTTATATACTTGTCATATTCTCTTACTAGAAGGTTAGTCTTTTGAGGAAAGATCGCATATTTCTCATTTTTATATTCCTCACAGTGTCAAACATGGAGTAGGTGTTGAACTGAATTAAGCAGAACTGAATTGAAGGGCCAGTTCTGTGGAGGAGCAGGTATACTCTGAAGGGGCAGTGAGGACTCTCCCCATGAATCCTCAGTATCCTTCTGAGCTATACCGTTGTCTTCCTGCTGCTTTTTTCTCAGCCTCTCCCCCTGTAAACGTAGGGTGATTGGCCCATGCCATGCAAACACTGCGTAACTATAACCCTACCCCAGGATGTCAGCTCAGAGCCCAGGGCAAACCTTGTCCAGGTCCCATGACCTCATTAAAGGAAATCATGGGTCAGGGAGGACCTTGCCCTTACTCTAGCTCACTGGTACCCAGAGCAGACATCATGACTTGGGCCATCCTTGTTCATTCAGTGGAGTTGCAGCTTTGGCCACACTCATAGTGCTTTATTAAAAAAATATTTGTGCTAACTTACATTGCATGCCATTGTTTCAGGTAGACCCACCTCAGATGTACTTATCCTGAAAATCTGGACTTAAAGTGAATGGATCTTAAAATGGGAGCTCTTTTAAAAATTTTGGATCTGTCATTCCAAACATTTGGGAATAAGTTGGTATTTATTATTCTCTTATATAACTGTATAAAGAGCAACTGAACCTGAGATCTTCAAAAAGTCTAAACGACCATACATATATACATACAAAGTTATAAATATATGGCTGTAGATACACTTTCATTGAAACAGGCATTCAGTACTCCATTCTACCTCAAACATGGTACTATAGGTGCCAAAGAGTCAAATACAAACATGAACATGAAACAGACCCAACTCCCAATGATCTCATTGATAAGCAGGGGAAATGATACCATAAAAATAATTCACATCAATGAGAGCATCTTTGGATTCAAGTAACAGAAAATGTTAATAAAGACTGGCTTCACGTTGTCAAGGAACATATATAAAGAACACATGGACAAAGCCAAAGTGGGGTATGAGGGTGGGAGGTGGGGGGAAGTGGAGACAACTGTACTGGATCAACAATAAAAAGATAAATAAAAAAAAAGACTGGCTTCAATAATTTGGAAATGTAGCAGCAAGTTCAATGGTAGTGTAGAGTGTACAGTTTAGTGAGTTCGTGGCTGACAATATCCTCAAGAATCCAGATCCTGTACTTGAACAACAATAAAAAAAAGTTCCAAAAACAAAAAAGAATCCAGATCCTCTCCATCTCTCTGCTCTACATCTTCAGCATTGCCCTCTTCCTCAGGGTAGGAGGTTACTGAATTCCTTCGCAGCGGTTTCAGATGTAACATCTGGGCACGACCATTTCCACGGGCAAAATGAGGCCATCTCTTCCCTTGTCTTCTTTGTAGAAGAAGGGGCACCTCCCCATAAACCTCTTCCATCTCCTTGTACAGATCTGGGTCTCATTCCCATCCCTACATCAGGTGGCAAAATGGGTACGGGGCCACCGCGGTGAGGATTTACCCCTGAAGCTATGCATGTGGTCCCTATGAAAGACATAGATAGATACCAAAATATCGTTGGGGCTCTGGAACTCAGGAAAAAGGGAAGAGAGGTGGAAGGAGGGCAACCAACCACACGTGCTTGAATACTCAAAGTTAGCTTGGCGTTTGATGGTATTCAAAGTCTTTTCATGCTCATCATCACCTGAATATAAATTCCGTGAGCTCAGGGATATTTTGTAAGTCTGTTCTGAGGCTGTGTCACAAATACAGAGGAAGTACCTGGCACACAGCAAATATTCAAGAAAGATTTGTTGAATTAATGAAATATTAATTGAATTATTGCATCCTTACTTAACAAATGTGGAAGCAGAAGTTGAGAGTGGTTATATGGGTTATCCCATTCTAGTTATAGAATGTTCTAAGAAGGATTTGAGCTTGTATTTGTTAGACTTCAGAATCAAGTGTTTATGTGAGTCACTTTGGCTTAGCTGCCTTGTTTGCTAGAAAAGTACAGATAAAGTGTTCTAGAATTTCCAAGGACATAGGTATTAATTCTTACTGGAAAAGTTGAGAGATTTCATATAGAAGGCATGCATGATTTCTGTATGGAAATTATAGAATTCTTTCTAGCTGGGATCAAGTCCAGAATTCTAACTTTTCATGTCATAGTCACAATCATGTGATCTGTATGTGAGCATAACAAAAACATTTTATTATTTTTCTTTTAAAATCTTTGTGCTATTTTCAGCTGCCTGTTGGATTTTTATCAGCTTCTATCTTGTTATGTCAACATTTACCTTAAGTTATAATGTGAAATTGGCTTCGTACTCTGGACTGGTGTGCCTGGGCCATTTCATTCACCAATATAGTCATTCAACAACTATTCACAGAGCACGTCTTGGGCCACGCAGTATTTTCAGTGCAGAGGACACGGCAGGAAACATCACTGGCCAAGCATCTGTTTGTACACAATGCCGGGTGGTGCTGAGAGCTATGAAGAGGGAAGAAGCAGTGGAAGGGGTAGAGGCCCAGGGTGGTGGGGGAAGAAGAGGGTGCTTTTTTATACACAATAGTTAAAGACAGCCTCTCAGCTAAGGTGATATTAGAGCAGACTTAAGTGAAAAGAGGAAGTGAACCCAGCAGTTATTAGGGGGAAGAACATTCTGGAATGACAGACCAGGAAGCGTAAAGTCTCTAAGACGGGAATGCTTAATGTATCTGAGGAATAGTGAGGAGGCCAGTGAGACCAGAACAGAAGGAGTGAGGAGGTAGATGATGGTGAAAGGTGAGGTCAGAGGCCCCCGAGCATGTTGACGAAGGTTCACAGATGTAGCAGGCATGGGCCAAGCCAGGGGAGGAAGAGGAGTATGTATGTTCCTCAGATCAGCCTCACTCAAGTCCACCTCGGGGAGAGGACACACCAGCAAAGGCCATCACACAACATCCACAGCACAAATGAAATTGTTCCAGCTCAGCATCTGAGAGAAAACACATGACACAGTGGTTACAAGGCTGGACTGGAGAGTCGGAAAGGCCTGTGATAGAACTCAGCTTCTGTCATATACTTGTCGTCACATTCTCTGTCCCTGGGCAAATGATTCTGCAACCTCTCTGAGTCTTAGTTTTTCATCTTAAAATACGATTGTCATAACTACTTCATATTGCTATGAGGACTAAGTGAAATAATGCATGCGATGCAATTAAAACAGTGTCTGGCATGTAGTAGGTGTTCGATGAAAGCTCACCATTGCTATCACCATCATTACAACCGTGATTATCCACTGGTATTTACTCAGCATCACAGACACACTCAGTAGGTGAGGCTCTTCCCAAGGCATGATAACAATTCAAAATTGAAAGGAGTCTTCCCAGAAACATAAACCATGCACACTCGCAGAAACAGCAATGGTGTCCCTCAGTGAAAGTCTGGCAGCCACACAAGACAGCTGAGAAGCTGACATCCCACCAGAGGAAACAGTGGAGAGAGGAGAAGAACAAAGCACCCTCTCTGACAACCCTAGGATGCTGCCTGGGCTTCCATACCTGATAAGCCCAGGGCACTCTCTCAGCATCTTGGGAGCAGACTGTTGTTCTCGCAAACATAACTCATCTAGACAGCACACACGGGCCTCTGGTTTGGGCCATGGTGGAGGGCAAAGGAGCAGGGAGCCACTGTAAGGCCTGGGATGGATGCAGATGACCTCAATGTAGGAGACCCCAAAGCCATCCTGCTAGTCTCCCTGCACCATAAGGACAAAAGGGACCCATTTTTCTTTCTTACACTGGGTCTAAGGAGCTTCACGTTGAGGGTTGGAGCAACCAGGGCATCAGGCAGAAGGAAGGGAGATGATGTAGGAATGAGAGACACGGAAGGGGCTAGGCTTTGAAAGGCTGCCGTTTGCCACCCTGGGCAACGCGGAGGCAGAGAAAGGCATCCCAATCTTTTCCATGGTTCCCAGCTCTTCCTTTCTGACCGAAACAAGGGAAAACAACATATTATATTACTGGTGTGCTGTACAGTTCAAGAGCACATTTTGTAGCAATCCTTTATTAAAAACTCACTGTGCATTGGACTCTCATGTCCGTCCCCTGGCTCTCTCCAGCCAGGACTCCTTCTCCTGCCACATAAAGTCTCAGCCCTCCCCTGGTCTCCAGCCAGTCCTGACTTCTGGAGGTTACCTTCTAATGCATTTTAACTAACATTTGAGACCTCCTGTGTAACAGGCAAGCACAGCTCCAGGCAGCAGGACACAAAGGTGCAGAAAACTGAGCCCCCAACCCCACCTCTCAGTCCATCCACACTCATCAGAGCTGCACCTGCTCCCATCACCTACAAACACACGCTTTCCTAGTTGAGTGGGCTTCCTAACAGGCATGAGTTCAACTGGATACTACCACTCACCAGCTCTGTGACCTCAGGTGGGAAATGCACTCTTAGACCCTGTTTTTCATCTGCAAAATGAGAATAATCTCTCCCACCCTGCCTACTTCAGCATGGTTGTTGTGTATCCTAGAGACAGCAGTCACAGAAGACTTCCAAGAAATCAAACATTCTATGAAACCCAAACACCAAAAAGGGCTTAACATGTCTTGGGCGGCATGCATGGCAAACACGGATGCTTTAGGCATAATGGGATGGCATCAATGGTGAAGTTCTAGAAGGATGCAGTGTTCTTCTCAGTTTTATTCCAAAGTCTTGGTTAAATCCACTGGCCACACATAAGGGACTAAAAGACCATCCAGAACACACAACTTCCTTCCTGTCTCTCCTCAAGTGACTTGTTTTTAGTGGAAGCAGGTTTCCTCTTCCTGTCTGGGAAACTCTGTTTACAAAAACTAGCCCTGTAAGGAAAGCAAAAAAAAACAAAAAAACAAAAAAAAAACCCTGTTGCCACCAACCAGCCTTGGAATTTCACCAGGTTACCCTTCTAACCTGAGCCAAAATAGGCCATGACTCATCATTTGTGCTTGGGGGTTCCATTCCCCATTTATCTTCCCAGGACATCACATCCTGTGTGATTACCAGTAAAAGCAAGCTGTAGAGATGCCTCCATGGGAAAAAATGAGGGAAAATTTTATTTTGGGAAAGTCCATCCTCAGCACACTTCCAATATCTAAGCTCCTCTCCAGGATATTCTCTACCATCTCATTGTCGTCTCGCACTTTGTGCTCCCCGTTACATCTGCTCATCTAAGTCAAATTTCCCTTCAATTCTTCCCCCTCCACCTCGAGTCAACAAATTCTTGGCTGTGTGACCCTAGACACAGCTCTTCAAACTTCAGTTTTCGACCTGTAATATGGGGTTAATAACTGTAGTCATAGCCTATATTGACAGAGTACTTTGTATTTGTCACATATCCATTCGTTTCATCCTCCCAAGAAGCCAGTGAGGGGGGAGCATTCCTATTTCACCTTGTAGGTGAGAACACTGGCTCACATGACAGGAAGTATCTGCAAAGGGACAGAGGCAGATCAAAATGCTGGCCGTCTGGCCCATGGTTTTAACCAATACACTTCAGCCAACTATCCAACCCATCAGCATGTTTTCAGGGCTAAGAGAGATAACTGGAAAGTGGTAAGGATTTAATAAATATTGTTATATTATCGGATGATAATAGGTCAAAGAACCTGTTAGAGAGACTGATCCATAGCAGGCCTTCAAGTTATTTTAGTTGCTTTCCTCTTCCTTACCCGCCATGACCTTCCCCTCAGGCAGCCGAGAATGTGCTGTTTGAAGGTTATTCATGAGAAAGTTTAAGTGCTCTATTTCTAAGTAATGTGAAGCACTGGGGTGGGTTCTGCCATTCTCCAGATGGTGCTCTAGTTCAAAGGCACTCAGAATTTCTGTAACAGCTTCTAAGACACCATGGTTCTTGGTGGAAAGCACAGTTGTTATTTTCAATGAGGCAGCTCCCAACGGAGTAACATTCGTGCCCTGACCCACCCTTATTTTTTCTCTCACTTCTCGCCAAGGAAGGAAGAGAGGTCTGCCCAACAATGAGAGTGAGGGAGCAAGTGGGCACGCTGTTCTCAGTCTCTGGATTCTCTCTTCTCTGATCTGGCTGTGGAGAGAATGCGTCCTGTCTCCCAGCATCCTGGGGGACAGGGGTTATTGTTGTCCAGCTGTGCCAGTCAGTGACTATGAGGATAAGTATCTCATTCAAAAAAGTGTTGAACTCCTGCTGTGTCTCCCACAGAACCAGTCCGGTCAAGTTGTATCAATAATAAAAGTGCGTGTTGACCTCTGTGGTAGACATTAGTGCTGCACACCAAGTATTTCCTCTTCTTCTCCTTCTGGGCATCAGCCTGAAGGACACTTTCATGGACCGCTTCTGACTGGCAGGGTCATGTGCCTACTTGTGGCCAATGTTTTGGGAGTGAGAGTGACATGTGTGGACTGTGAGATAAGGATTCAAGACTCAGTGCAGACTCCTGGTTTCTAGTCCATCATGTAAGAAGCTTCCCAGTCTTTGCTCCATCCTAACAATCAGTAAAAAACTGAACAAACTGAAAAATCAACAAGTCTAAGATCTGTCAGAGAAGTAAAGCCACAGGGCAGAGTGGTGCCCCTAAGTCGAAGAGGCAGACAAGCCAATGCTTGTTGGAGCAGAAGCTTCCACGGGAAACCGTGCCTGGAGAGAAAACCTGAACTGCAGTTGGAGAATTGCTGGAGGCTCCGTGTAGACAACACCGAGAGAGAGAGAAGCCCCAGGGCTGCCCAGTTATAGAAGAGCTTTCACACTTCTGTGAGTCTGACCTCCAGGAGCTCTGCCAGGCCCTCCCAGTGAGTATTGGAGAAAAATATCCTGGGGCGGGGGGAAGAACAGTTTGAATATGCCAGAGCATTTTATTCTTCTTAACAAGGTCTGCCCTCAGGAAAAACTGTTTACCAGAGCCTAACCTGCTGGAGTTTCATCAAAGCCTAGCCTACCTGGGGGAAAGGGATACTCAGCTCCAGACCCCACCAGCCATCTCATCCCAACTAAAGGGGGGAAAAGTTGGGAAGCATAGGTGATGTTCACAGTCCAGGGGCATAGGCCCACCCAAGACTGAGACTTTCATCAGAAGGCTATGGAATATGTCTCCTCTCCCCACGCCTTACCACTACATGACCAAAGGCCTATTTGCCACAGTTTCTTTCACCCCAGACATCATGTTCCCATTTCAACAGAAAATCACAAGGCATACTAAAAAGCAAAAAAAAAATCCACACATACACACACACATTTAAAGAGACTAGATAAGCATCAGAATCAAATATGGCAGTGACATTAGAATGATCAGACCAGGAATTTAAAACAGTTATGATTAATAGGCTGAGGGATCTTACAGATAAAACTATACAGGATACAAAAACAGATGGGCACTGTAAGCAGAGGGATGGAAATTCTAAAAAAGAAATGCTAGCGATCAAAAATATTATGACAGAAATAAAGAATGCTTTTGATGGGCTCATGAGTAGATGGAACACGGCTGAGGAAGGAATCTCTGAGTTTGAGGAAATGTCAGTAGAAACTTCCAAAACTGAAAGCAAAGAAAAAAAAGGACTAAGGAACACTGGAGAATTTCCAAGAGCGGTGGGACAACAACCCAAAGGTATAACATATGTGTCATGGGAATGCCAGAAAGACATGACCTACAACAAGCGGGGGTCACAAAATAGTTTCAGGTGTTGGCCCAGTTTGATGAAAGCATGTATATCTAGCCCTTGCTGCTATTATATTAGTGGCTTTCCGTGTGTGTGTGTGTGTGTGTGTGTGTGTGTGTGGTGTGTGTGTCTGTGTGTGTACATGAGCACATTGGAGCTTAGAGGCAGGTGGTAGAATATCAGTGCAAAAACTGACACACCGCCCACTATTTTGTAACCTACTTTGTGACATGTGCCAAATAACTTAAAGTACATTATCACTTTTAATCCTCACAATTACCCTGAGAAACAAATGCAATGCTGATGCTTATTCTACAGAAACTGGGTTCAATGGCAAGTTTCTCAAGGTCATGCAGTGGATCTGTGATAAAGCCAAGTTTTGAACACATAGCCGTCTCTCTTCAAAGCCTCGATGTACTTAACCTCTATGTTCATCTGGCTTTTAAGTTTTCACTTCCTGCACTGCCTGGAAAGATGGTCAACACATGGCTGGGCCTCCATAAATACTTTTGTATTTACTGGATCTTCAGATAGATTGCTGTTAAAACATTTTAAAGTGCTTGTTGTGTTATCAGCACTTAACTCAATCACAGTGCCTGACACATAGTAAATGTTTGATAAATAATTTTGGTTTTAAATATGCGCTATTGCACCTGAATAGGACGTCGTGCTACAGACTGTGGGGACTCATATTTAACAACAGGTGGCATTTTGCATTCCTGTTTGCAAGTATTAGTTGTCTATTTTAATATAATGTGATGTTTTTATTTTATAAGGAAAGATAAAGTATAGCTGAGTGGAAAAGAATATTTCCTTTGACCAATTCTTTCTTCTTAACCAGGAAGTCTAATTAACTCAGCCCAAAACGTACTAACTTCAGTACCACTTATTTCCTCCATGCACTGATAGAATTCTGGGAGAACCAAAAGCCTCCTACGTGTTGACAAACCTAGGGCAAGGAGAAAGGAGAAGGGAAGGGAATCCTCAGTGGTTAGCGCATTCGACTGTTTTGTAGAGAACTAATTCTGCTCCACTCTCAATCTCCGTGTTCTTGGAGGTTCAACTCATCCTGTCTCACCACCGCTCCCAAGCTCCAGGAGGGGGCATGTCACCTCAGCCTGACCTTCCGATCTATTACCCAGCTTCACAGCACAGTAATTTGTTCTGTACCTAATTTGTTATCATTTTAGGTTTCATCAGAGCTAGACCAATGTGGCTTAATTCTGGATCCTGCATGGGAAATGTTGGATCAGGAAAGTTTTCTCTTTTCTGGACTGGAACCTTATAAGATAGAAGCCTGGGGCTGCTGACAGCCGTCTTATCACACCAAGAGGGAGCTGGCCTGAGAACATGGGTGCAGAAGAAAGCTATCATTTCTAAAGATAACACTTAGGCCTGTAGAACCAGCGTCTCTTGAACTGAAATCTACTCAACCTCATAGAGGTGCCCTAACAAATTCCCTCTTATGTTCAAGTCAGTTTGAGTCTCTGTCATTTGCAACCCAAGAGTCCTAAAAAGAAGGGGGCCAAGCAGTTATGGTGTCCCACTTGCTTGGGGAATATCATTTCACTTAAAACTGTCACAACATCCTCAGGAAGTATGTATTAGTCTTCTCTTTCGATAAACAGGGAAACTAAAACCCAGAGAAGGTAAGAAACTAGGCACACATGATGCAGAAGTCGTTGAACTTGGATTCACTCCTACCTCTTCCTGGTTCTAAAACCCAGGTTCTTTCTGCTACTGAATGCGGCAGGAGCAAGTCTCTGTAATAAATCACCCATTCCAGTGGGGTGTGTGGAAAGCACACTGAACAGGAGAGACAGATTTCTGGCTTTTTTCTGGGGTGGGGGCGGTGGTCTGGCTCCCTTTTACCTCTCATGTGACATTGAACACTTTTCCTCTCTAAATCCCACAGGATTTTGTTTTTGTTTTTGTGTGTTGGTCTATAAAACCATGAGGTTTGGATGAGATACTCATGATTTTAGTTTGTTCCAGCCCCCAAAAATGTATAATGTCAATTCTGGACTATTTTCTTGAAATTCCCAAGTACTAGAATAACCAGACATTGAAGAAAGCCAATAGGCAAAGGTTCCCTCCTTAAACCTTCTCTCCTAATTTGGGCAAATGAATGAGCTATGTGTAATTAAAACTGCAAAAATAACAAGCTTCCGGCCAAGTTCTACCCTTACTTAACCATACTCTTGGGGGTTGATTTCGGGAGGTGGAGGGGGAGCAGCGGATGTTGAACCCAAAGTGGAATTTGGCCTGATATATGGATTCTTATAATTTCCAAATGATGTCAGTGCACTTATTTGAAAGACTGAGAAAGTGCTGAGTTTAGTCTGTTCACCTCCATAAAGAAAAACTGGAAACTGCTGGGCTGGAGCCAGTGCCGACCAGCGTTACAAGACTACGGACACTTTTGGCAGGGCAAAGTCATTCGGGGAAGATCGTACCCAACCGATGTCAATTTGTGGTGGTGGCCTTTCTTTCTGAATAACAGTCTGTTCTAAGATAAGGAATACCAGCCCTGTTCTCATCAGCAGGCTCAGAGAAATGGATCTGCTAAAAAGTTTCATCATCTGTTGATTCCAGATACACTGAGGTTCAGAAATTTCAACAGTGGCTAAGAGGGGCCAGAGTTAAGTGCTCATTCAGAAGAGAAGCAGCAAGCTATCGGGAAAAAATCTGAGTAGTTAATGCAACTCCAAATAGAGTTGTGGTTCTAATTAGCCAGATAATTCCTGTGTCCTTTCTCCTTTGAGTTGGCCGCTATTGGATTGTAGGCAGCATTTTGATGATATGAAATCGGCACATGTGCAGGGTACCCAAGAATTTCAACATTCTCTCTCGATCACTCGATCATCCATCCCCTCCCCCAGGCAGTTCCTAAAATGGTACAGAATAGGGGGTCAGAGTGGAATCGGATGGATGGGGGAGCTGCAATGAAAGGCCTAGGTTCAAGTCTTGCTTAATCACCAGTGAGAACACCTTGGGCAACTTTTTCATCTGAAAAGAAGAAAAGGAATGATAATAGTACCTTCTCATGGGGTTGTTATAAAGATGAAATGAGCTGTTTTTTGCAAAACACTCACTCTTTGGCACATAGTAGGCATTCAGTAATTGCTAGCTATTAATCCTGAAGATGCCATACACATAGGAAACAAGACCAAATACACACAAGGTTAAATTTCATTTTTATTGGGACCAAAGCTAAAACTCTGATAAGACTGAGGGCAGCTTGCAACCTCGTCGAATTGCCTACAAAGGCCCTTCCCACCCCACTGCAAATTTGGGGTATTACCACCTTCTGGCTGGGCTGTAGGATCCAGGGAACTAAAATGTTCATGAAAACACTTCAGAAAGCATACAAAAAAACAAAAGACAGGAAAAAAATAGTCAGGAATGGAGGGATCTTAGCTCTGCTCAGTGGAGGTCACATCAAAGCAGTGTCAAGAAACTGAAAAGAAGGTAGAAAACACAGCTGCTGGACATCGAAAAATATAATGATCATCTCCATTAGTAAATAGAGCCTGGTTTATGTTCCGGAATCTGGCCAATCAGATAAGCAACTCCTCATCTAGAGGAGAGTGGGGGAGGGGCAGGAAAAGAAACAAAAGGGACTTAGATACCCTTTCCCCACCTCCAGGCCCCCTTACTTGAGTGATTCTCGAAATGAGGTGAGTGAACCATCCACATCACGCTCACTTGGGATATTTGCTAAAATGCAGATATCTAGCAAACATACTGTAATGGTCCATTTGATGTATCAACCTGACTGAATCATAGGTGCCCAGCACTCTGGTTAATCATCTCTGGGTGTGGCTGTGAGGGTGTTTCTGGGAGAGATTAGCGTTTGGATCCCCAAGTAAAGCAGATGGCCCCTCAGTGTGAGCGGCTATCGTCCAGTCTTATGAGAGCCTGAGTAGAATAAAAAGGTGGAGGAAGTGAGAATTTTCTTTCTCTGCCTGACTGAGACATCAATTTTCTCCCACCCTCAGACTGGTATGTTTACCTTTGATGCACCTGATTCTCAGGCCTTTGACGTAGACTAGAACTATACCACTGGCTTCCTGGGTCTCCAGTTATAGATGGTAAATTGCGGGACTTCTCAGCCTCCATAATTATGTGAGCCAATTCCTCATAATACATCTCTTTTTATATACCTCCAAACTAATAAGTCTCTTTATAGGTGCATAAAGAGATCTATAGAAAATACATATATTATTTTCTATTGTTTCTGTTTCTCTGGAGAACCCTAATGCTCATACTGAAACTGAATCTTTTGAGGTGAGGCTCAAAAATCTGTATCTGACAAGTTCCCCCAGTGAACTGACGTTTAAGAATTATTTATTTAATTCACTATGAAGTCATCAAAGAGTGGAGGTGGTATTGTAAAATGCTTTGAAGCAGTCAGACTTGGGCGGGAGGGGTACTTTAATAGGAGGGAGGAGCAGAAAGACCTGGCAGCCACTCCCAGCCCTGGGCTAGTGGGTGCCGGTTCTGGTCTCCGTCACGGGCTGAGTCAGTCCAGAGTCTGGACACACTGGGGGCTACCTACCTGCCTCTTTCCTCATTTGCCAATGCTGGAAAGAAGCTCTCCATCACTTTCCTCGCAGGGTTTTTGTGAACATCGAATGAGCTCATTGTGAAAGAGCCTTTGAAACGTATATAAGCCAAGGGAATATTTATTTCCATGAAGTCAGAAGTAGCCACCCTTCCCCACTTCCTCTGCAGTTATGGGGAACCAGAGGTTTGCATTTTCCCCTCCATGGACTCTCCACGAAGATCATGTTCACCAGATAATTGCAGACTTCATGTTCTTCAACTGTGGATTCAGTCCATCCACAGGATGGATGCCCATAACCAATGGGAAAGTACTACACCATTTCAGGCAAAACTTAATGAAAAAAAAAAATACTACCTCCCTCATTAATTTCATTAACTAGTTTCTGCATTTTAACTCTCTCTTGAGCTCTGTGCCTAGCTTTCCAGTTGTGCCCTGCACATCACCCCTGAATATGCTTCTACTCAACCCCAGGGTGTCTGTGTGTCCCAAGCTGAACTTCTGAGATTCCTTCTCTTGACTTCCTCATTCCTATTCATGGTTTCGCCCTCATCCCATCCCCTCCAGCTAAACAACCCACTGTCGATTCAGACCCTCCACATCTAATGGCTCTCCACCAGGACAGGTTCTTTCTTCTCTAAACCCACCACCATTGACCTCAGTCTGACCCCATCTATCACAACTTTAGCTCAGGATCACGGCTAGGCAGTAGTAAAAAGTGTCAAATAAAGTCTAGGGCATCCACTCACAGCTGAATCATTCTTAAATAAGTGAGCATGACAACAAGACATTATTTATGTTGTTGCGTATGTGTTTGTTAGCTGACAAGACCCAGGAGAGGATTTTGGAGGTCTTCCCCCTGTGGAATCTCTGCTTTGGAACATGCTGAAAGAAGCTTCTAGCTAAAACTGAGAGCAGCATCTCTCCTGGGAGTCCTGAGATACACTGAGTGATTTTGCTTGTTTATCTCACCATCACTGCATCCTTTCCTGAAAATAAACTGCATTCCATCGAGATCATTGGGGTTATATTTTTTGTCCTACAATAACCCCTAACGATGCAGCACAGGAAGCTGAAAGGGACCGGTCCACGATGGCACCCCTGAGCCGTGGCGACAGCCCTGGCCTGCCTGCCTCTGGAATCCTGGTTGTTTAAGATGAATAACTAACTCCCTCACTTGAGCCATCACCAGCCGACTTTTCTCTTGCTTGAGACCAAATGCAATCTTGACTGAGAGTGAAAAGATGAGTTGGAAGTCAAGTTCAAATCTGTCTGACTCCAACACCTGTTCTCTTAACTGATGCTCTGTACTATCTACAGCTTATCTGAGACGATGGCTATGCAAATGAAGAAACAATGTGTCCTAATTCGGCCAGAGAAAGCCCAGCTAGCAGCTCATACTCTGCAGCCTCTGCTTCGAGATTCCCAACCTGGACAGCCACTCCGAAAGGGGCCAGTTCCAACTTCAGTGCAACTTGAAGCATACTAGGGGCGAATTTAGTCGTGTCTCAGGGATAGGGGAGGAGTAGGACACTGATTTGGTTTTCAGAACTTTGGTTTTCAGGGCCAATTCCTTCCCTTTGACTGTTCCTCTGGCCTTCAAACCTCCACCTCTGCCTCAGGAAATTTTATGAAATCAGGACTTTGATCATTGAAGGCACAACCTCCATCAGCATTTGAGCCAGATGGTCCTGCCACTCTGGATGACAGAGAGCAATCTTCTTTGCCTCCTGTTTTAGGATACCAATGACCTCATCGAATCAGATCTGTATGTGAATCCTGCAGCCTGGCACCAAGCTGGAAACACGGGTGAAAACAAAAACAAAAGGTGGGCTGTTTTGTGCTGATCAGAACCTTGCTTCCAGGGCAGGCATGCCTAAGGGGTCGCAGTGAAAGAAAACATCATAGCCAAAAAAAAAAAAAAAAGAAGTCTGGAAGGAGTTGGAGAGAGAGTGCAGCCAGCTGACTAATGATAAAGGAATGTACCATCAGCTTTTATCGGGTTTGACAGGGCATCTGTCCTGTGCAGCAGGTCCCATTCTCCGGGGTTTACATTTGTCACATCTCTTTTCCTTCCAAACAAAAGATGCTTGACAGTCTGAGTGGATCATTTGTAAGGTGCCAGGGCTCCTCAGCCACCCAGGCACATACATTTTAGGATGGGGGGAGGGCAAGTGTCGGGCAGCCGCTCCATTTTGGAGGCACAGAGGCCACGACAGCCCTGAAACATGCCCAGTGCAAACTAACATATGGGGAAGCATTATTTTCATCGAGCAAAACTAAACGAATGACTCTCTCTCCCATGAGAGAGGCCAGAGTCCATCAGAGCCCAAGAGGGCAAGAAAGAGGCTCAAAACATACCTGCAGGAAAATTGAACGATCTTGACTTTCTGCCAGAGCTAATTAACTTCTTGTTTGCAAAAGTCTCCTTTCAGTGTTGGTTGTCCTGGCACCACCCATTGCATGAAAAGTCAGTTTGCATTTCTGCCCTCAGCTGTTTAGAGCAGTGAGGGGCTCGCTTCCGTTGCTGCAGCAGAACTTAGAGGGGTGCGTGTGCATGCAGCGTGAGCAGGAGGTATAAGGCTCTTTTGAACCTCGCATTCTTGATTCGTTTTGGTCCCAATAGCCGGGCCTGATCCAGTTTATTTTCAGTTTGGCAAAGAACGTCTTAACTGATGATCAGCTACTTGTTTGTTTCTAATCAGACCCACCGTAGGAATGCCAAACCTCCTTAGTTCAACCAATCAGCAAAGCTGTTGGAGTTATTGGCTGAGCAGACATGAGATATGACTAAGACAGGAACCCGGCCACGAAGGGATGACAGGAGAGACAGAGAGAAAGAAGCAAAGGCAGTTTTATGTGTAAGTGTGTGTGTGAATTTTACTTGGAAATGACTCTTTCATTGGCACAAGATTTACAAAGGGATCTGGACACAGTGAAATGTTATAAGACAGAGTATTGCCTGGTGGTCTCTGGAGGTGACTGAGGTGTTTGGGTGAGGGCAGAATCTCAGTGAATCTTGGTTTTCTCATCTGTGAAGTGGATATGGCAAGGTGGACTTGTGAGGATTAAACAAAACAATGCATAAACGCATTGAGCCTGGTGCTTGGACCACAGTAGGTCGTCAATGCATTTTAGCTATCATGAGGAGGGAGGAAAGAAGAAGGAGGAGAAGGAGGGAAAGGTGGAGGGGAAGAAGAAGAGAAAGAGGAGGAGGAAGAGGCAGAGGAGGAGGAAGTGAAGAGAAGACAGCAGTGTAGGGAAGTTTCTCAGAAACAACCGCACTCCGTGAGTCCCGGGTGCCGGTCTCTCCTTTAGCCTACTTCCCTCGGAAACAAGACCTGACTTTAAGTATTGAATTTGCGTTGAATTAACTGTAGCTTTAAAATGATATGTGCTATCTCTTCTGTACATGAAAATATTAGTGTTGGAAGGGATCTAGCATGAAAGAAATTTTAGTCTATGGAATTTTACTACGAAAACGAGCATAATGAATAATTTTTAAATCATGTAAAATTTATTTCTTTAGTCACCGAAAGGAAAAACAAATGTGCATGGAGCCATTTTTACTTATATCAGAATGCACTTAATAAACACCAATTTATACGTAACAATTTTCTAAATCAGTTGAGTCCTATCTCTGAGTATCAGGTACAAAGAGGTAAATACGGAATATGATCATTGAAGCATACTCATGGAATAACACTTCTGTAAATCTCTGTACACATTTACTAAATGCATTCATATGTGTTCTGATTTGATCTTCTAGTGCTTTTGTGAGTGTGTGAAATTGATTATTTCTATTGTCTATACAGTTAAATCTTAAGAAGTTATTACTAATAAGTGGAAGAGCTAAGATTTAGATCTAGGTTTTTCAAATCTAATTCCTATTTTCTTAGGCTTCACCAGGCTGCTTGAAACAGTTGTACACAGATAGGGTAAAATATTTTCTCTATTTAATACTAGAGTGAATAATGTGTGTATCAGATGGGGGAAAGAGCCACTGAAAGTTCACATTTATACATGGTGAGATTAGAAATACATGTGTGTGCAGTGTATGTATAAGCTACATACTTACATATATACACATACACATACATATGTGTGTGTGTGTGTGGTGCAATATACTTGGAAATACACATATGCACATACATGAATATATACATACAGTTGGGGAGATCTTAAATTAAATTTTATGAAGACATAAGCTGATTGCATGGAGAAGAGATGAGTGGGATAAGACTCTGGGAGAAGAATCAAAGAGCAAAAAGGAAAAAGGAGAAGCAGCAAGAACTGAGAAAATGGTTCCTGCTGCCAGTCACTCCATTCAACAGGGCTATAAACAGTCTAGCCCTGTAGTCTCCATCCCCTGCACACCCACGGCTGACCTCACTCCTTGACCATGGTTTCCCACGGGGCTGGATGCAATCATAACACTCCTCAAAACTGCGCTCCAAGCAGCCTTGCCATTCGATCGGAGGCAGCACCTGAAAACCGTTCTCAGCACTGCCTTAGGAAATGCTCATAGACATGATTCTCAGCAGTATTTTTAATTGAACATGGCCAACCATAAGGACCTCCCATTAAGTTGAATTCATTCGATTAATCATGGAAGAGTCAATAGGCTCTGTCCTAAAGCTAAACCCCGCTTCTTTGCGTCTTAACGTAGAGACCACGTCCTCAGGGATCCAATCTTTGTAATATAGTAGCCTTCCCATCTTTTTATCTCAGCGCCCTGTTTGCTTCCTTCATTTCTTTTATGTATTGGGTTCCTGTGGTTTTTGTCTCCCTTGCCAGACTGAAAGAGGACATGATCGCTGTGTTGTCCCTTGTATCGCTAGCACAGAATATGTGTTCACCAAGTACTGAGTCAATGATTGCACAAATCACTGAATCAGAAAATGAACAAATGAATGACTGACTACTTGACTCAGAATCTAAGGCAAGAGGCTCTTCTGTGAACAGATAAATGTGCTATTGATCCTGTCAACAAGCTCAAATAGTAAATACAGGAGCAAAACGCTGAGAGAGCACTAGAAGAACAACTGGAAGACTTCCCAGAGATGATCCTTGAAAGGTGGGTAGGAATTAGCAAGGCAAAGAAGAGAGGAAGGGCCGTTAAGTTCAAAGGCAAATTTAAAATGATAGCATTGAGAATGAACCTGAGCCTGAGTGAAGCTGAAACAAAGGCAGTAATCACTGGGTAGGGACAAATGAGTGGCCAATGAGGGGGCCACCCAGGCCTGTGGGGCCACATCCACAAGGACTCTTAGCTGCTGGCTTCTTCTGCCCCCTTTTGCCCAGCTCCCACCCCTCCTCCTCTCAGGATGCCTGGCCAGGAATCCTGTTCACTTTTACAATGAACGTGCTTCTATTCGGTAGACAGTCTAAGCCCAGAAATGGAATGAGATTATCTTTGTGTTTATTTTAGTCTCACTTTAAGGATCTTATCTCTAGCAAATTCACCATCATGGTTCTCCATAGCAAGACCCGATAAGAAGAGTCACTTTAAAAAAAAAAGCAATTATTTTCCCCAACCCCATTAAACTGTCATGAAGTTATTCCTTATTTACCAACGCAGATTCATTGCTTATACTCCACAGGCCCCAAGCAAAGAGAACAGAGATGAAATCCTGAGGCACACAATAGTTTTGGTGTCTGGACTTTGGAGAAAATGTTTCTGGGTTTTATGAAGAATTAGCTTTCATACTAAACTTTATTAAATTCTATCCCTGAATTCCTTCCCCTTTGGAAAGGACCTTTCAGCCATTAAGCCTGGAGAACGGCCTACGATGAATGAATTCCAAATTAAATGTAGAGGAGGGCCTGGAATCCTCTGAGCACAGACAACAGAAGTCTCATTAAATGTCTACAGACTCTCACAACAAAGGCTGACTCACTTATAACCCAAGAGTGGCGCTCCCAGAGTCTTCGGAGGGCGAGGCCGGGTCCCGGAGGCGTGCACAAAGAGGACTACGAGGAGAAAGCAAACACCACTCTCCCTCGTGAAATTTTCCTTGGCCAATTGCAAAGAGAAAAATCACTTAGAAATGCCAATTAGCCTCACTTCCTTTTGTCTACGTTAATTCCTTTTCCCTTACCAAATCGAGATCTGTGACGGCTTAATTCCAGCTCACATTCTGGGTCAAATGTTTAGAGGCCAGAAGTGGTAAAGAAAAAGACGGAGGGAAACCCCAGCTTGAGACCCAAGGATTGAATATTTAATTTACCTTGATGTAATAACTGCATGGGTAATGCCTTCAAAAAAGACAATGATGTCTTGTGACAAAAAGAACAAATCCCTCTGCTTTTACCCTGTACCCCCTTCCCAGGAAGCAGAAATAATTAATCCTCAGCTGCCAGCCAGACACGGCAAACATTTTGGGACTTTTTTAGCATCCTATTTTCAACAGTAGTTTTTTTCTTAAAGTAGAGCAACTTTTACACAGTGACGAGACAAACTACTTATTCTCTTTGCAGACCAAACAAGCTTAGACCAAGTATCTTCTGTGAAGTTTGATTTTACCCCAAGAGAATAATCCAAAAGATCATGTGCAGAGGGGAAGGATGGCATGGTTAAGAGCTCCTTGGAGGCAGAATGACGCAAGAGAAGATTCTTCAGCTAAATCAGCACGAAGCCTGTTGCCATTTAGTAGCCAGCCCCTATCGAGATGTGTCAACTCTCAGACCTACAGCTTCTTCACATTTTAATGTGTCTGGAATCGCAATGTGTTTGGCAATTAAAGTGTTCATTTACGTAGTAGTTCTTTTCTTCCTGAAAAGCTATAGTTAAACTGACAGCGAATCTCATTGTACATAACACTTGAATTTCAAAGAAACTGTTAATATAATATTATTATTTATTATTATGAAGTAGAGTGAAGAATTGACACAGGGAGACATCACACAGCCACAGACTCTGATTGATGGATCAGTCAGTGGTCAGTTAAGTGACCAGACCATGAAGGCCCTCAAGTGCAATGCTTAGGACTTTGTGAATTTACGGTCGGCAGTGTTCAGTGATTTTTGAGCAGGGGCGTGGCACAGAGAGAGACATTTACAATGGTCATATGGAAGGAAGAATGGAGGGATGAGAGCCCAGAGGAAGGGATAATAAAGGCTACTGAAAGTGTCCTTAGAGAGTTAAGAGACCTGAGCTACCGTACTATCAGTGGCCAGATGGAGAGAAAGAACAAGATCTGAGAAATACTGAGAACATGGAATTGCCCCAACCTGATGACTCACTGGATGTGGGCAGCCTTCCCTGATTCCCCATCTCTCACGGACATGGAAACTGAATTCCCTCAGTGGGCATGAAGTTTGAAACAGAAAACTCCAGGTCATGTGTCTAGTACCCCCTCTGGAAGCCTGTGTGGTAGGTAAAACATACACTAAGTCTTTCAACCATTCACCCTGGGACGCCTGGAGCAGAACCGGCGTGCCAATGCATGAGGCACCCTTGAAGACAGAGACAAAGTTGCCCACGCAGCATAGACCAATCTTAAAGCTGCCATTGCTTGTGTCAACAGGAGGAGAGGCACAGGAGAATATCCTGAAAATGTTGCCTCCCCCCAAGTCTCACCAAGAGCAAGATCATACTTGAAGTTGAAGAGTGCTCTGAACTCTCAAGAAGTTGATTATATAGGTCTGAACCACAGTCGGAAAACTCCTCACTCCATAGGTGATCGTGATTTTCAAATAAAATTCAAATTTCTTAGACCTATATGCAACTGACCTTTCTATCTTCCACTGCTTTATACACATGTACTAATAATTATGAATAGCAATTACTGTTTACTGAGCATTTACTATGTGCCAGGAATTTGCCAATCACTTTACATAATCTCATTCGATCCTCAGACTATGAGGTTTATCATCATCATCAACATCATCACCATCTTCATCCCTATCTTATAGATGTGGATGCTGAAGGTCCCAGTGATTAATCAATTTGTTTAAAGTCAAAATGTTAGTTAGTAAGTAGCAGACCTAAGAATCATATTCCAGTCTAGCCTGCAATATAGCAAGGGGCTCCTCTGGCGCCAACCCCTTCACAGAATATAACTAAAATCTCTGGCGGGGTTTGGGGGCCAGGGATTTAAAATAAATATTGGAAGGCAATACAGAGTAATGAAAGGCAAAAGATACTGGAGGGGCAGGGAGTTGATGCTGAGGACAGGCTAACGTTCCGAAAGAAAGCCCAGTCTCACTGGCTTGCAGAACAGAAGAACAGAGTTTGAGGTGATCTCAACCACTGGAAAATGTGCTGGACATCCCAGGAAGGAGAAAGCCAGAAAGAGGGAGTCCTAAATTCTGTGTATAAGCCATGCGCAAATCTCTGACTGAGCCCTGGATCAGGAATGCATGAAGCAGACTCCAAGCAGACCAGTGAAGAACAAGATTCAGCGGAGATTCGCGCTGACACCTGCTGCGCAGGAAGCGATGTTTGCAGCTGGAGTCCAGCCAAGTTCAGTGACCACTAGGAAAATACCAACAAAAGCCATGACTGGGTAGGATATAATCAGATCCGAATTCTTTACAGTTTAGGGTTCACAGAGCCCAGACACAATCCAAAATGGATCAGCATGGAAAGAAACAGGAAAATGTGAAGTATTTTCAAGAGAAATGGTGTCGCGGACAACAACATAAGACTACCCGGAGATGAACTAGGTTGGAATTAGCATGGCTTTTAAAGCAGCTATTTCATTATATTTAAGAATATGAGCAAAAATGCACAGTGGGTAAGAAGATAGTAAATCACAGTACAGAAACAGAAAACATAACATAAGCAAATGGAAACTGTAAAATTGAAAAATAAAAAAAAGAAATAATAAATCTCTCTTCAGTGGGCAATCAATATAAATATAGATCAATGGAAATAATCTCAAGGTGAAGAATAAAAATATTTTAAAAGGAGAGAGGATCTTAATTTTTTAAAAATTGGAGAGAAGGAAAAAATAATAAAAATTAAAAAAGAAATCCATGAAAATATACAGAAAAACAATAGAGAAAATTAAGAAAGCCAAAAGTTGACTTTTGACAAGTTAAAAAAAAATCTATAAATTTCTAGCTAGACTGATTGGGAAAAAAAGAGAGCGAACAAATGCAAGAGAAGTTAGCATTACAGATCTTACAGACATAAAAATGATAATAATGACATTTTATGAGCAACATTATCCTAACAGATTTGATGATTTAAATGAAATGGACAAGTTTCTTTTAAAAATACAACTTAACAAAACTGATAGAGGAAAAAAAACAGAAAACTTGCAGAGTCACAGGCGTATTAAAGAAGTTAGACTCATTGTCAGAGAACCTGCAACCAACAAAACCGCAGGTCCATGAGTTCGGTGATGCAGTACCTCAGACATTTCAGGGGAAAATAACCTACTAATCTTATACAAACTTTTTAATGAAGTCCTCAGGAACACAGATGCAAAAGTCTTAACAAAATATTAACAAATTGAACACAGGAGTGTATAGATAAAAGATAATACATCAAGTCCAAGGGGAATTTATCCTGGAATGCAAGGTTTTAACATCCAAAAAGTAATAAATGTGATTTAATATAACAAGAGAATAAAGGAGAAAAAACCTGTATGATTTTTAATAGAGTCAGACAAAACAATTGACAAAACTCTACATCTTTTCTTGATGAAAATTCTCAGCAAACTAGCAATAGAAGGGACTTCCCTCAGTCTCATAAAGGGCATTTATAAGAAACTGAAGCTTAAATCACTTCACGGTAAAATAGTAAACACTTGTTTTCTGATATTCGTAAGAGATGAGATGTCTCTCTCATCACTTGCGTGGAACCGTTGTGCTGGAGTCCGAGCTGCTGTGAAAAGGCAAGAAAAAGTCAAACACGGAAAATTCAGAAAGAATTTTCTGAATTCTGCAAGAAGTAAACCGTTCATTTGCAGATGGCATTGTACATGCAGACAATTGTAAGAAACCTACAAAACAACTCTTCAGTAAAGGTAATAAGGTCACAGGATATAAGATTATTAGAGAAAAATCAAATGGCTTTTATATACTAGCAGCAAACAATTATAAAAAGAAATTAGAATATAAACCATTAAATTGGCAAAAGCATTAACGAACATACACTACTTCGGCCTAAGTTCAACCAAGAACGTACAAGTCCTCTGCGCTGAAAAACACTGCGAGAGAAATTAAAGACGACAGAAATGAACGAAGAGCTGCGGCAATGCTCGGGAATGAAAGCCCCGAGGGGGTTAACACGTCCACCGTCCCCCAGCTGACTCATGGAACCAATGCAATCACCATAACAATCCCTGCAGGTGTTTTGTTTTGCAGACATAGACAAGCTCATTCTAAATTCATGGCCAACTCAAGCTTGAAAGAGCAGACAATTTTAGAGGAAATGGTGTACAATGTCTTTAAAAAGGTCAAGCAGCTTTTTTTTTACACGTTCATAACACAAATCGTGGGGCTATGTATCATCCTTCTACATGAGTAATAATAATATGATACTACGGCTAATAATAACACTTCTTGGTGACTCGAAAGTGATTTATTCTTTGTGAGAAACTTTCCAGGTAATTGTGAGCTTCCCATAGCCACCCCGGCGGGGACAACTGCTGGGAGGTAGAGGGGTAGGTACCACTGTTAATTATTCCAAAAGCAATATTACAACACTTCTCACGGTGAAAAATAATTCTTAGAACACAAATTGTAGTTTCTGATTGAGTACTCCACTGCTCACATGTATGAGTATTTTCAAATGTAGGTTGATGGTATGGTCATTAATAAAATACAAATTAATTTAAAGACAATGCTTATTCATAGTGACCTTTGTCATTTTCTATTTCTTGATAAATGAGTGGCAAACGTCCAGCAATTCTCATGCATGTGTGGAGAGGATGGTGAGGATAACATGCAGATTTTAGGCTAAAAATAGAGTGTTTACACTCAAAACATTGGTGCTGTTGACCTAATACGATTCCCCTTTTTCCATCTCATATCTTTATTTCTTTAGTATTTTTTGAGCCTCTTCCATGTGCCAGGCACTGTATGTAGGTGCTGTCCCTACAGTGACAAGAAAGAAGGACACTCAGTGACTTCAAGAAGCCCAAAGGCCCGTGGGGACAGCCACGAATTAATTAGCCGCCACGAATTAATTAGCCACCACAATGGGAATGGTAAGCAGCCGTCGTACAGTTAGAAAATACAGAGCACTAGCAGAGCCTAACCAGTTAGAGGAGGGTCCAGCAAGACTTTGCAAAGAGTTATCTTTAAGTGCAGGCTTCAAGGATATGCAGATATTAGCCCGGGAAAGAGAAAAGACAAGTGTTCTCTGGAGCAGACAAGGAGAGGGCTTGGGTAATGGCTAGAGGCAAGTAGGAGAAGGAAAAGCAGAAAAAACTAAAAGAAGCTGTGAGAGGTGGGGTGGGGGTGGGGGTGGGGGTTGGAGAGGCAGGCAACAGCCAAGTAATGAGGGGCCATTAGGAGCCACGTTTAAGAACACTGAGCTCCAAGGCTACCAAGGAACTTACTCAAGGGCACTGAGCAAATTGGGCACAGAGCCAGTCTAGACCGCCCCCTCTGGATTTTAAACTTAACCTGCCTGCTCTCTTTCCTAAGATCAGACGAAGGGCAGATATTTCTGCAGACTGAGGATGACATGCAGGGGACCTGAGCCCAAGCCTATGTCACTAAGTACAAACAGTAGGCGAGAATGCTTTGGTCCTTATCACCCACCTGGGACTGTCGGGGCTAATTAATCACAGTGACAGCTCCCTGGATGCAGTCAGAAGGATTATTTTGTTCCTGAATGCCGCTGGTTTAACCTGCCCAAGGCAAGACTTCACTTTACACCCCAACACTAGGACGAAGCCTTGTTGAAAATGATGAATGCCTTTTGGAAAAGAATAACATTTTGATAAAGGCGCTTGCAATCAGCCTCCAGGTTCGAATAGAGTGGTTTTCCTTGCGTGTTTTCACAGTCGTATTACAAGAAAGCCAGCTTTATCTCCGGGCTCCAAATCAGCTAACCTAGAGGAGGCCTTTTATAGATGAAAAATCAAATAAATAATTTGTCATTGTATCCGGCTTTTCATGAGTAATTGTGGCTGGAGCTGCCATTGGGTTCCAGCTTTCTTCCAAAGCCCTGTATGCACCTCGTTATTCCAGTTTCTGCCTCCCCAGCAGCTCCTGAAGATTGCAATTTTGGTTTAAGCTACAAACAGATCCTCTCCATTGCCCAGAACATTCTGCTGCATATTGTTATTTCAATCCCTGTTTTTTCCTCCTTCGTATAACTCTACATTTTCTTGTGTTCTTGCTTCAGCGTGAAGAGGAAGAAGAAGAGAAGAACAAAGGATGGAGAGAAAAAGTGACTTTGAGAAAGCATTGGAAAGCCTGCAAATGAGAAGAAAAAACATTTCCCTTTTTGTTGCGTATAGGTGGAGATTCCCCCCCACCCCAACCCAGATTTGTGATCTTCTGGGGACCCCCAGTTGCCTCACAGGGGAAGAGGAGCCAGAAGGAAGTTCAGCTGGGCACAGCCCTGAAAGCCAGTGTTGGCAGCGGGCAACCTTCGTCTCCAGCCCAAACTCCAGGGCTCTTACTGACTTGCTAACTCCCCTGGCCATCATTGGAATGCAGATTCCAAGATGGAAAAGCAAACACCGATGTCAGAAACCATGGTAGGGTGTAGGGTTCTGCAAATCAGCCAGGAAAATAAGGGCAGAATGGTGGGTTGGACCTGAGAAAGGAACCAACTTAGAAGCAAGGATTGCTGGCTTGTTTGCCTGCATGGGGGAATCAGCAAGACATATACATGCTCATAAGCATGTGAGTGCACACATGTGCACACACACAGGCACACATATAGCACCTGAAATGCAACAACCAGTTGATACATAACATGATTAAGCATTAAACTGAGCCTGCCTTTAACTGAATCTTTTAATGTTAGATGCATTAAAAAAAAAACACTTTGAAAGCAAAAGGGAAACAAGGTCTTATAAAGGTATATATTCTTTATCCCAGTAATTCTACTTTATATTAAGGCCTTACACTAAAGCTAAAACTGGGCATACTCAAAGATTTGTCTACAGGAGTATTGCTACAAATTAAATATTTGTGTCCTCCCAAAATTCATATATTAAAACCTAAGCCCCAATGCATCATGGTATTAGGAGGTGGGGACTTTGGGAGGTGATTAAGGTGCAGCCCTCATGATGGGATTGGTGCCCCTTAGAACGGAAACCTGAGAGAGCGCCGCACTCCCCTCCCCCACTCCCCTGTGAGAACTGCAGAAGGCAGCAGCCTGTAACCCAGAAGGGGGCTCCCTCCAGAACAGCCATGCTGGCACCCTGATCTTGAACCTCCAGCCTCCAGAACTGTGAGCAATAAATTTCTGTTGTTTATAAGTCACCCTGTCTATGGTATTTTGTTATAGCTGCCCAAGTATTAATCACAAAGGAATTTATAATAGAAATATCCAATAATACAGGATTAGTTAAATGATGGTACATCATAAAAATCAAACCTTGAGCTATTAAAACTTACATTATTAGAGAATATTAATTCCTTTAAGCAGACAAGAAGTATTTATTTGGCACTAAGAATCTATAAACTATGATAAACAAAGTGAAAAAAGACAGCAGCTTATAAAATTACAGTCATAATATGCTCATGTTTTTAAATGTATAAGTATGTGCATTAAAATGTCTGAAAGATAGACAGCAAAATGTTAGCCTGTGTTATATACAGTATTTATAATAAATACATATAAATTATATAATCAGAAAAAGTAATACAATTTTTTTCAATTCAAGTCAATTGTTTTGTGTGCCCATACACAGTAGATTCGCTATGAAACCTACAAAGACTTGGATATTTAGTGCCAAGGGGCCCTTCAGATCAGACCGATTGTCCTGGCTGCGCTCCCACCAGCTGCGTACGGCAGAGCCCAGTCACCTATGACCTTAAACCTTAGGCACTACTGCTGTCTATTTTTTTAATCAGTACTAACTTGATGGGAAGCAAATGAATAGTCACCTCAGTCTTTTTAATCTGCCCTTCTTTGATTTTCTAGTGAGATTGAATGTGTCTTCATGTGACTATCCACCATGTGTGATTCTTTTGGGAGTGAGAGGTCTGCTGTTTAAGATTATAGAAACTTCCCCCAAATTTGGGATGCTTAGATTCTGAACAGATGAGCCCACACATCCAGCCTTCCGATGCTGCCTGCCCCCCACCAGCTTCACCCAGGGGTTAGATCAATGGTTCTCAGCCTTGACTGCACATTGCAATGACCCAGGGCTTTAAAAATACTGATGTTTGGGTCTTACCTCCAGAGGTTCTGATTTAATTGGCCTGGGTGCCACCTGGGCATCAGCAGCCCAAGTCGCACTAATGTGCACCGGGGCTGAGAACCAGGGTTTCAGATGGAGGTCCTGCTCAGGGTGGAGCCCTGAGCACCTGCAGATACAGGAAAACCGCCTCCAATTAGCATGTGCACCTCCTGCGAAGAGCAGGAAGAGGAGATGCACACGAAAGGCAGCGATGAGGTGGGAAACAAATACACTCATCTTGTTTGTTTACCATATTGACTCCGTAAGTATTTGAGCATCTACTATGACAGCAATGACATACATACTATAAAACATACTATACATCAAACATACTATATACTACGGTATATAGTATGACTAATACCATAGGTCAGGCTCTCTTCTAAGCCCTTTACACATTTCCCTTCCAACAACCCTAGGAGACAAGTATGACATCCAATCAAAGAGAATCCAGAATTTTTTCTTGTACAACCACCCTGACTCAGAGGCAAGGAGCTGCGTGCAGCTCGGGGAAAGGAAGTGACTCATCCGAGTCACATGACTTCTCACTGGCCAAACCATCCAGTGCGCCTTCTGGTACCTTCTGGACCCCACTCCACTGTGCACCTGCATTCGACCTGCAGTCCTCTCGAACAGCAAAGCCGTCACCCATGCAGCCCTACTGCATAAAATATTATCCCTGCAGATTTTCTCAGCTCTGCTGAGAGGTGGAGGGGCTGATAGGACAGGACTGTGTCCTCAATCATCTTGGCGAATGTCCTATACGCAGAGCCTACCATGTAGCAGGAGGTTGAGCTCATAGAAATCGCTGCCCTCGTCCAGTGCTGACTCTGCACCAAGCACTGGGAGTTGAGGGCTTGACCTGTGCTATTTCCTCTTTACACCTCACTCTAAACCTTCGAGGTGGATCCTGTTATCATCCCCTTTCACAGATGGAGAAACAGAGGCTTGAAGACATTTGACGTCACAGCTCTTCTCACAAGTGCCAAGACAGACTGAAGCCCGAAAAGTTGGAATCTACTTTAATAATATCATACAGTTCTCTCCCTCTCTCCTCTCTCTCTCTCTCTCCCTCCCTCTCTTTCACACACACACACACAGAGGCAAATGAACACATGTCCACTTGACAAATGACAACCAAAGAACTGAAGGCATTTGTCCCAGGTCACACAGCAAGTAAGGTATAATATTGAAGTCTCTGAACCAGTCCTTCGCTCCAAGTCTAGTGTCCTTCCCTCTTCCCCTAGAAACCTGAAGAATCTTGGCTTCTCATGAAAGGAATTACATACCATACAGTGGTTACTGTAGGTCCCTTTCTGAAAGGGACCTGGTGACTGCACACGAAGAGCTCAGCTTTTGAAGGAGACATGCCTGACAGAACCCTGGAAAGCCTAGAATTAGGATGGTTGACTTTTAGGTTTTTAACCATCCTGTGTTTCAGTTATTTCATCAATAAAATGGGGAGAATGTTGCCTCTGTTGAAGAATTTTGGTATGACCTGCTGGCTGTGATTTACGTGTAGATAAGACTACACACATGCCCCATTACCCGAGTCTCACTACCGCACGGTGCTCGTCAGCACAAACACAGCCCTACCTCTGCCCCGCTGGAGGACGACATCTTTCCACCTTGGGTTTCCTTCTGTATTTGAGGTAACAATACAACCTCCCTCCTGGTGCTGAACGGGCTGTTATATAGGAAACATTTCAAGCGGTGACTGCCACATGCTACAGATGTGTTAGCTGTCAGTTATGATCATTCATGTAGATGGAAGCTTTGTGTATATCTACAAAGATCTGAAGTTTTATATCTTTAGTTTTATATATGCCTAAGGAAGGAAAGCAAAGCTTGTTGGAAGTGAGGAGCGGGGAAAGAAACAGGAAGTATGTGGAAAACCTGGAAAACTTCTTCACATTCCAGGTCTATTAGTCCAAAGAGCTACAAGCTGGTAGGGACCTACTGATACACTGGGCACAAGAATACCTGCTTTGGGAGCCTCACAGTAGAGTGGGGTGTAGAGTTGGGGAAGGGAGGTCCTTCTCCCTAACTCTGCAAAAAAAGGGAAACTCAACTCCCTTCTGGGAGCACCCAGAAACAGACCTAACACAACCAATCATGGCAATTGCAGCAGAAGAGGAGGGAGCATTTCCCTGATAGCTGAACAAGCACTGGCCAACAAAAAGTGGGGTTGAAGCAGGAGAGAGGTTACAGGGTGAGGCCAGGGCTTTGGGCTCATCTCGCTGTTAGGCAGGGGAGGGAGACTGAGGTGGTAGCCCTTTGGACCAGAGCTGTGGATATTGAGGTCCTGCATTGATCATCAGTGGCCTGTTGGAGCATATATGCCCCATAAATAATTTACAAATCAGGGCAGTTTTCCATGAGGAGGGCTGAAAGTACTTCAGATTAACCCTGAATCATGAAAAAAAAAAATGATGAGGATCACGTCCTGTGTGTAACTGAGGTTGTGCTGTAAAGACCAGAGAGAGGTTTTCGTTCATTTGGGGAGGAAACCAAGGAAGATATAACATTTTTTTTCCGTAGCCCAAGTTGACACACTGAACATTTTCAAGCATGAGAAAGGCTGGAATTCAGCAAGGACAATTTGACAGCACTGAAATTTATGTCTGGCTGGGAGGAGATAGTACCCCACATTTTTAAACAGTTTGGGTCAGAGGAGAAAAATGTAAAATTGGTCCCTAGCTAATGAGGGCTGATCTTCCTTTTATGGCGCTCCAGTGTGCAATTAAGGTTAGCTTCATGTAAACTGCCAGTGCACTCAGACTTTTAACAGCCTTATGTATGTCAGGAAGGAAAATAAATAGTCCCCTGTTTTTGCTTTATGCAGGGAAATTATGGAGATAAACAGCTTGGGCCTGGCAGGTGTGACTTCTTGCAGCTTAACGTGATGGATTCACCAATGGCAGCTGAGCTGATAGCAACAAACTGTGGATGGATGAGAAACATGGTAGAGATTCTGACAGCTATATAAGTGCCAGGGCCAGGCAGGGTCTGACTTTTGACTGTGAGGTTCGCGGACGTTCAGTGTTTGGGAGTGTAGAAGGCACTAGAATACTGAGGTGGGGGAGACATGCTCTGCAAAGTAGGAGGAATCCTGGAACTCCAGAGGAACTTAGAGTTGGGGACAGGGAGGTTTAGAAAGGTCAAGTGACTGCTGTACCCAGCTGTTCAGAACTGGACTCCAGGTCTCCCAGCCATGCTGTTTCCACCACTGTACACTGCCTCTCAGAACCCTGCAGTACCATGAAATGATGGATTCGGATCTGAAGCCATGGATTTGCTCCTGGTTCTGCCGCCGCCTCCTTGCCTCTGGTTACATGCTTCTGTTACCGCCACTGTAATCCATACTCTTCACTGCTGGGCTTTCCCACAGTGCAGATCTGAGCACGTCTTGTGCCCTCTCCCCCCACTGAAAATTCTCCAATGACTCCCCTCTGCTACTAGGGTAAATTCTTTTTTAAGTGTATTTTGTTGATTATGCTATTAGAGTTGTCCCATTTTTTCTCCCCTTTATCGCCCTCTGGCCTCCATCCTTCCTTCCAGCATCCCCCTTCCTTAGTTCATGTCCATGGGTCGTACATATAAGTTCTTTGGCTTCTCCATTTCCTATACTATTCTTAACCTCCCCCTGTCTATTTTGTGCCTACCAATTATGCTTCTTATTCCCTGTACCTCTGTCCCCCATTCTCCCCCTGCCCCTCCCCACTGATAACTCTCCATGCGATCTCCATTTCTGTGACTCTGTTCCTGTTCTAGTTGTTTGCATAGTTTTTTTTTGGGGGGGGGTTCGGTTGTTGATAGTTGTAAGTTTGTTCTAATTCTACTGTTCGCAGTTTTGATCATCTTCTTTTTCTTAGATAAGTCCCTTTAACATTTCATATCCTAAGGGCTTAGTGATGATGAACTCCTTTAGTTTTACCTTGTCTGGGAAGTGCTTCATCTGCCTTCCACTCTAAATTATAGTTTTGCTGGATAGAGTAATCTTGGATGGAGGTCCTTGCCTTTCATGACTGAATACTTCTTTCCAGTCCCTTCTTGCCTTTAAGATTTCTTTTAAGAAATCAGCTGACAGTTTTATGGGAACTGTTTTGTATGTAACTCTCTCCTTTTCTGTTGCTGCTTTTAAGATTCTCTCCTTATCTTTAATCTTGGGTAATGTAATTATGATGTATCTTGATGTGTTTCTTCTTGGATCCAACTTCTTTGGGACTCTCTGAGCATCCTGGACTTGCATGTCTAGTTCCTTCACCAGACTGGGGAAGTGTTCCTTCATTATTTGTTCTAATAATTTTTCAATTTCTTGCTCTTCCTCTTCTTCTTCTGGTACCTCTATGATTTGGATGTTGGGACATTTAAAGTTGTCCCAGAAGTTCCTCAGCCTCTCCTCGCTTGTTTGAATTCTTGTTTCTTCATTTTGTTCTGGTTAGATGTTTATTTCTTCCTTTTGTTCCAAATCATTATATGAATCCCAGTTTCCTCCCCTTCACTGTTGGTTCCCTGTATATTTTCCTTTATTTCACTTTGTATAGCCTTCACTTCTTCCTCTATTTTGTGACCACACTCAAGCATTTCTGTGAACATCCTGATTAGCGATGTTTTGAACTCTGCATCTGATAGGTTGGCAATCTGCTCATCGCTTAGTTCTTTTTCTGGAGTTTTGATCTGTTCTTTCATTTGAGCCATATTTCCTTTTCTTGGTACACCTGTTACATTGTAAGGGGTGGACCCTTAGGTACTTGCCAGGGTGGGGCTCTGTGTGGGGGGGAGGGGTCAGAGAGGGAACAATGCTGCTTGCTAGCTTGCTCAGCTCTCGCCCCACTTTCCATCACTTCCCTTGCTTCCCACAAACATATTATGGCCTTTCAGGTGCTGATTCCTGGTTGGGTGGGTTTGTGTATGTTCTAGGATCCTGTGGGCCTCTCCAACAGACTCTCCTGTGAGGTTAGGAGTTTCTCCTGCTGCCTGCAATCCCCATAGGTTTTTATAGCCAGAAGTTTTGAGGCTTTAGTTTTCTGCACTAGAACCCTAGGTTGCACAGTTTGTCTTGCTCCTTAGTTACTCCTCCCAGCTTATCCACACATGAATGTGGGACCAACAGGTCTGCCAGCCGCCACCTTGTTGTGCGTCCTCTCCACCCCTCCTACCAGTTTGGATGAATGTTTCCTCTTTAATTTCTTGGTTGTCAGACTTCCATACAATTAGATTTTCTGAAAGTTCTGGTTGTTTTTTGTTTGTAATTTGGTTATTAGCCTTCTTTTGGTTGTATAAGGAAGTGAAGCATATTTACCTACATCTCCATCTTGGCCGGAACCCTCCGATAGACTAAGATAAATTCTTAACATGACTTAAAAAGACCTTCACAAGCCTGGCCTATGCTTACTTCTCCAGCTTCATAATCCCCAATTCTTACCCACCCAGACTTTGCACTCTAGTCATTCTGCATAACCTGCTCTCTCCCCAAATATAGGATTGCCAGATAAAGTACATCCTACAGGGGTAAATGTAAATTTCAGAGAAACAATGAATAATTTTTAGTATATGTTCCATGGAAAATTTAGAACAGACTTATCCTAAAATATCTGGTGTTTGTCTGAAATTGAAATGTGACTGGAAGGTCTATATTTTTATTTGCTAATCTGACATAAACATGGCAACCCTACTCCAGTTGGACCCTGCTTTTCCTCACCTTGGGTCTTTGTTAAGTGTACCATTCTTTAGCTAGAACACCGTTTCTCTGTCATTGCTTGATTGACTCATTGAGTCAGGGACACCAGAGGTCCATGTTCACCTTCCATAGCGTAAAGTTATTGCTGGGCTGTGGCTACTACATCAGCAACTATATTCCCAAGCCACCTGCATCCAAGTCAGACCATGTGACTCGATATCACCAGTGGAATGTGAGCATAAGCATGCATGTCACTTCCAGGCCAAAGTAGTCTAGAAACAGGTATGTTGTCTCCCTATTTCCTCGCCTGCCAACTGGAAGTAAAAGACTCCAAGATCCTAGGGGATGATGGAACTGTAGGATGGAAAGAATCCAAGTCCCTGAATCACTGGAAGGCCACTTATAGACCAATAACATTGGCAGTTACAGGATAAGAAGTAAATGTCTGTCATGCTGTCACTGAAATGTGGAGATAGGTTTGTTATGGCAGCTAGCATTGTCATAGTTAACACACCCATTCTTTAGGTCTTGGTGATGATATCTCTTCCTCAGAGAGGATCTCTCATACTGGATTAGTGGCCCCTCCTATGTGCTCCCAGCACACACCTGTTTTTATTCCTTCAGCAACACCGACCATGTTGTATTGTAATAGACTCTTTACTTGTCTATGTATTTTTGCTACTGGGCAAAATGTTTCTTGGAAGTAGAGATCATAATTTTGTTGGCCACAGTTATATCTGCAAAGCATAGCATTGCCAAATGAATGACTACATAGAGTTTCTTCAACTCTGTAGATCTGGTTTCTTATTTTTAAAATCAAGATGGCAGACAAGTGATTTCTATGATTCCTCCCAAACCTAAACTCAGGAGTTATGAACATAGTGACTAAAGCAGAAACCTGCTGTTTTTGACTTCCCAGCAACCTTCCCTTTTCCATTGGGGGATGGCACTCCTTCCTTCCCTCGTGGTTCTCATGGACTGAGTATCATTGTGATTCATGGTGCTCAATCCCCAACCTTTCACCACCACACAAGGGGCAGGTGGCCCAGGCTGTACTCCAGTGTCCCACCCTCCTGCAACAGTGATTGGTCAGGGACAAGAACAAGACCCAATCTAGATTTTTTCCTTAGTTTATAAATACATGTTGAAATACAGGAGCTACTTTTTCCACTGGGGCTCCTGTGCCAGAAGGATGTATGAGGGGGCCTCTTCACAGCAATCTGCTCCATTATTAAAGAGTGAGTGTCTACAAAATGTAGCCAGCACACACAGGAAATCAGAGTCAAGAAACAAAGAGAAAAACAGATTCTCAATAACATTTTCTAAGTTCCTGGATCTAGCTGTGCCCACAGCCAACTACCTCTGGACATCCCACTTACATGAACCAATAAATTATGATTTTGGCTTAAGCTAAATCTTAGACTCCGTCACTTACATCTCTCCCCAAAAATCCTGACCCATGTAAAAATCATAGTTTTTAAAATAAAATACACCCAGAACCATACTTTGTTTTTCATGGAGTAAGTATAAAATAAACTATATTGATTGATTAGGATGCAATAACAATAGGAAAATCAGTGTCTTAATATTTAACAGAAAACATAAGGCATGTGCCTGCATTATTATCTACATAAGTGAGTTAACTTACGAAATGAAAATTCAGTTTCATTCTATAAGAACAACTCTAAAGAACTGTTAAATAATGTAATTTTAAAGATTTGGAGGGCCTTGTCAATAGGCACTTGGCCTTTCCTTATTTTCACAAATTGCTGGAGGAGGGTAGTTGTTAAACAAAATTTCTAATGATTTTCTGTAAGGAAACCAATTTGAGGCAGTGGCCGGTTTTATGACAATCTCCCAGCAGTCAAGTCTGTGCCACTCCCTGTCCCCGGTATGGCCAGCTGCCCCGGGCATAGAAATACCTCACCAAACCGAGGTGATCAGATTTTGTCTATGTGGAATTTGAAGTTTGAACAGAGAGACACAGACCAGAAATTGGGGTGCTGGGTTGCAGGAACAGCCCATCCAACTGAGAAGGAACATAAACTTCCACTTCCATATTTCAGGGGCTGTGTTTGTTTCCACTTTTCTGATTCTCGATTGTCTATTTACTCCTCTAATCCGATGAGCCTCCCAATGTCTTTTTCCAGAGTGTTTTTCTTCAGCTGGACAATGTCAGGTTATCGGGTGACAATGAAAGAAATGTCACTAATCCACATGGGGTGAGAGAAGAAGGCATTTAAAAGTGGACATCAGACACCATTCCTCCTGGGTCCATCAGTCATGCCCTCTTGCCAGTTCCCCACCCCTGCCTGGGGTGCTCTCTGCCTTCCGCCATGTTGACACCCAGCCCACCTCCCACCATCATCGGGGTCCTGAAATCCGAGCCCCCACCTCCCCTTGGGCATGTAATGCTTTCTACAGTTGAAACTTGTTGGATTATTCTACATGGTTATGAGGAATAGTTTAGCTGTTCTGTTGAGCTTCTCTTGGTCTCAAACTTCTTCGCTCCAAAGCAGGATTTTCACTTGACCTTTGCATAATCCAACATTCTGTGTTTCTCATGAAAAAAAAAAGACCAGCTTTACTCTGACGATGAATTCTGCTTCTGTCCTGACAGGGTAAATAATTATGGACAGCTTTAAAATATCCCTTTGTTGCTGCTGCTAGCTTTAAGGAGTTCAGGGCTATTGGAAGCCAGATTCACAGGAAAACCCAGTTTGCAGCCCTTGCTTGGTACACTGCATGACTTCTTGCTTCCTAACCTTCTTACAAAGTTGTTTCCCTTCCTTGAAAATCTGGTGCCCCCCTTGATTCTTCCAGTTTCTGCTGTTGGTCACACGACACTGTGGATCATCAGGGTCTTTTGTTTTTCTCCAAGTCCAATCAGGAAGTCGAAGCCAAGGAGACTAATCCAAAGGAGAAACGCTCCTTCCAGGCATCTGGTGTTCCTCACGCAGCTGAGGTGGACAAGCCACGTGGCGACAGGCAAATAGGAAACAGGCCTCCATTCGGGTGGTCTGCCGCTCGGTGTCCATCTCAGGCCAAGGAGCAATAACAGCTGTCCAGCAAGGAGGCCAGCACATCCTCAGTGCAGAAAGTGACAAAGCAGTCCATCCCTGAGGCTGCCAGCACCTTCTTCCCACAGCATCACCCAACTGGCTGCCAACAGGGAGGAGGGACTGTCTTTCTTCACCAAGTAGGTCACAATGAGTTGGCAACAAAAACTTCCTGAAAGCCATGTATGTCCACACTTGGGCCATCATTGTGGCTGAGGGGCCAATGAAACTGCGAATGGAAAAGAAAAGGAGCTGATGGCTAACTGGCTGCCAGAGTGTGGCCAGAACCACAATGTAGAAGAGGTCAGGGCAGCAACCTCTCTGCTCCATCAAATGTGTGGAAATCACTTCATATTTGGACCACTTTCCTGACAATAAATTGAGATGGTTTAATTAGTTCTTGGAATCAGAACACTAGAGAATGACTGGTCACCTAAACCAATCCTCTCATGCCACCGACAAGTAAACTAAGACTGATTCATATATTCAAACCATGTTTCTGGAGCCCTACTATGTGCCAGGTGAAGTGCTAGGTGCTAGGGTTCAAATGGGGCGCAAAAGTATTGTACTTGCAGACCCTCACCTCACCGTGCTTGCGGCACAGCTGGTGAAGTCTGATTGAATAGTCACATATGTCAGTATTTAACACAAACTAATGAGTTCTGTGAAGAGGCACACGCTGTACTAAGAACATATTTCAGATGGGCCTGATCTAGAGAAGGCCATATGGGGAAGTCCTTTCAGATTTAAGACCTGAAGGAACAATGGGCTTTAATGAATGAAAGGGAGTTGTGAGGGGATTGTTGGGGGAAAGAAAGAGGCCTAGAAGGAATGCATGCAAAGGCTCTGAGGCAGGAAAAGCAGGGAACTTTCAGGAGAGTAAAAGCAGCCAGGGGGCGGAAGGGCTAGAGCAGAGAGAGACGGGCGGAGGATGGGATGGGATGGGGACACTGAGGGAGCAGAGGCCAGCCCTCACTGGGCTGTGGAGGGTTGGTTTGGTGGCAGAATTCCAAGATGGTACACAAGATTCCAAAGGCCTGTATTTTCCTCCCTTTGAGTCTGGACAGGCAAGACCTGTGAATATGATGGAATACCTCTCTTGTAATTGTTATATCAAACAGCAAAAGGGTTTTTGCAGATGTAATTAAGATTACTAATCAGTTATCTCTCAGTTAATCATACCTGGTAGATGAAACTCTTGGGCAGGGGATTTATGACAATTGAGGGGGGTTTTTTGTAGGATCTGTCTTTAACCTAGCAAGGGAAGTTCAAAGACAGCCTCTCTCTGCATTTGCTGTTTTTCAAGTACCTACAGCTCAAAGTAATCAATATATCAAGGTGGCATATGTTGGGATCATTTTGCTGAGCTTTTTCAGAGCCTTCCTAGAAGCCCCACCCAACCACTTCCTGTTCATCCTTGGCTACTCCTATTATAGATCCAAGAAGTCTGGGAAATTTATCTTTTTGACTAAACACATTGCCTCCCAAATAAAACCTGGAGGTTATAAACACAAGAAGGCTGCAAAAATGAATGTTGAGTAGGCAAATGGCAATTTCTGACACTGGGGAGAACTTTAAAAACAAGAAAG
>PVJI01006595.1:0-85157 GCA_004026765.1 Micronycteris hirsuta | reverse complement strand
GTTAAAGTGGGGAAGTGTGCTGGGCCAGCTACCGCGGGAGACATGGAACTTGCTGATGGCACAGCACTTTGGTTCGACCCAATACCCGTGGCCATCGCCCCCCCGCCCCCCGCCCACGGCCTCGGCCCGGAACAGCGAGGCACTAGAATGCTGGCCACTTCGGAGCTGCCCCTCCACGACTTTGCTTTAAAAGAGAGAGCTGCCCGCCCCCAGGAAGAGAAGAGCTTCAGGTCCTGAAGAGGAAGCAGCAGGACAAGAACCCCACCAGCTCCAGCTTTGGGGGGCAGGAACCCCTTGCAGAAGTCTCCCCAGGGGGCCCAGAAGCTGTGTGTCTTGGCCACATCACCTAACTTCTTGGTGTCTATGAGTCTTCAAATGTAAAATGGTTGGGGCAGGGTGAAGAAAGTGATCTTGGCTGACACACATCCCTTTTACAGATTCGTTCAGGAGACCGTGATGGCCACTGCAGGTAAGGAGGGAGAGGCCCCTGGAAAGTGGTCTATAAGGAGACAACGGAGCAAGGTACAGAGCTAACATGCTCTGTGCTAAAAAAGGCATCGGAAACGTGCAGAGATGGGAGAGAATCCGGTGAGAGAGGAGATGACAAGAGGAGTGTGGGGCTGGCCTGGCCAAGGCAGTAAACTTCAGATCGGGAACATCTACCACCAGGTCATGCTGCTGGTGATGAAGAACCATCTGCTGCCCCCAGACTTCTGATAAAGTCTGTCATTCACACAAGATGTGGTTCAGGTGGAATAGGAGGGAGGACAGGCCTGGGGCAAGGAGTGAGGTCAGCACAGAGCAGATGGAAGAAGCGACCCTAGAAGGCTTGTGAGGGGAGTTCAGAAGTGACAATAAATACTCTCCCCGGGGGGGCACCACAGACATCTCGGTAAGGGGAGTGGGTTGGGACGGGGCAAAGCCATCTCTGTTTAACTATCAAAGGGTAAATGGAGGCCAGCGCCACTGGGTCCCAGCGGAGAGTGAGGCCCCCGCGGGTTCACGGCTTACCAGCTGCCTTCAGAGATGCATGTTCAGAAAGGAGGCTTATTTTCAGGTGAGAAGACCTGGAGCTCTCAAGTAAGAGCTGGTCTAGAAAAGCCAAGTGTATTTTGCCAGCATCCCCTTCCTTCCCACAGTCTTCTGCTCTACTGACCCACCTTACTTGCAAATTTTTATTTTTATTTCTTCCCCACAACCGGTCCCTTGCTTGATAACCAACTGACCTAAAGGAAGAAAGCCCCTTCCACTATAGAGGTAAGAGTTTCATGAGTCAAACACCAATTCAAAAGAACCTCTGCACCCAATGTTCATAGCAGTGCTATTTACAATAGCCAAGGGCTGGAAACAGCCTAAGTGCCCATCAGTAAATGAGTGGATCAAAAAACTGCGGTACATTTACACAACGGAATACTACGCAGCAGAAAGAAAGAAGGAGCTTATACCCTTTGCAACAGCATGGGTGGAACTGGAGAGCATTATGCTAAGTGAAGTAAGCCAGGTGGTGAAAGAGAAATACCATATGATCTCACCTATAAGTGGAACCTAACGAACAAAACAAACTAATGAGCAAAATCGAACCAGAGACACGGAAACAAGGAACAGACTGACAGTGACCAGAGGGGAGGGACGAGAGGGACAATGGGGGAAGAACGGGAAGGGCCTAGTCAAGGAACATGTATGAAGGGCCCGTGGGCATGGACAGCAGGGTGGGGACCGACTGTGGGAGTAGGGGTGGGTGGGGCAGGGGAAAGCGACGGGGGAAAGTTGGGATAACGATAATAGAACAACAATTTTTTTAAAAAAAGAATTTCATGGATCATACCCATGCAGGCTATTTACTTTTGAAAAAATGACATAGCAAGAGGCTGAAGGAATGACATAAAGGGTTGAGTGTCTGCCACCAGCAAAGAGATGGTTAGGACTGTGCGTTTGGGTTGACCGTGCAGACTGGCCCTGCCAGCCCTCTCTGAAAAAAAAGAGAGAGGATCCCTGTCACCTTAATGTCTTCAGGGCCCAGCCTAGTGTCTGACACAGAGAGATAGTCCGTGAGTGTCAACTGTCCCAGGTCATCACAACTGTTGAACGAGCTGCCCATGTCTGATGACCCCAAAGCCAAAGACACGAGCCTGCCCAAGGCTAACAGAAGTGTCCTTTCCTTTTTGAATACGGCAGTGAGTTCACTTTCTCAAGAGTGAGATCAGAGGATAGTGTAGGCTAAACAAATAACCCTCTTTCTTCCTGGCATTCCCTGACGCCATGGCTGTACTCCGACTATGGCACTGAGCCTTTCTGTTTCTCCCCGTCTTAGCGCAAAGTGGAGGGCGTCGCGGCTGGGTGGGGGAGCATAATAAGTAAGAGTCAGGAAGAAAAGAAGGCTATGAGGATGGCAGAAAGCCCATTCTAATACGTGAGTGGTCAGCAAATGCACAATGACTGAAATTGAGCTCGAGGTGACACTAGACATTATATAGGTCACGGGCCAATGGCTCAAATGCCTTCAGATGGAAGAGTGAAGCGCCAGTGAGACAGGTAATGAGGGGCCGCCTCTCCCAGGAGGGCTCGCGACCTTTCTCTCGTGACCTCTGTCTGAGCGGTAGCCTCTCCTCTGCTCCAGACAATCGTTGCCAAGCAGGTGTGAGAGTCCCCTGTGGCTGGAGCTTCCTGTTTTTTCCCCCAAGAAAAGTCAGAAAAGTGAGTTTTCATATTAAAAAAAAAATACCCATTTTGAAACATTGCAAACAAGTCCAAAAAAATTCAAATGCTATTTCAATCAATAAAAATGCATTTTCAGGCCGGGTCCAGGTCTCTCGTTTGATGTAGAAAAGTGGTTCTGAAACGTAACTCAGGGTCACAATCTCCCACAAAAATAGCGAAATGCAGATTGTAGGGCCCCCACCCCCAGAATCGCTGAGTCAGCATTTCTGGGGCGGTGCACAGCTAACCGGTTCCCAGGAGATGCTGACACAGCTGGTCCGGGCGCTCCACGATCCTCTGCTGTTGCCTGCGGACGGACGACCAGGGCTCCGGCCTTCCTTTCTGCACCCCGCCCCCGCCACCCCTCATGTACTGCTGGCTGGAGCGGAAGGGCCCTCCAGTGAAGGAAGTTCTGTGTGCGACCTCTCTCTAGCCGAAGCCGGCCTTCAGGGCATTGTTAAAATAGGAGCACTTGGCTCTAATTCTTGGACTCTTTCATTTCCTGACTATAGTTTTCTGGCACGGTCTGGGTCCCAAGCATCCCACTGTCTCCTCCGAGTCCCAGAGCAGAAGATGCTGTCCTGGAGAAGCAGGTGTCCCTTAGAGCAGCAATGTTCAACTGCATTTGATCATGTGAATATCAGATAAAATCCAGTACAAATCCTCAGGTGTCAGGGGTTCTGCAAGGTCACTCTAGTTGCTTGAAGCTTAAAGCACATTTTTAACCTCTCCTGCCTTCAGAGAGTCTGTTGGGCTAGGCCAGGGAACGTTTATAAACTGTTGGGGTTCCCATTAGGGCAGGGGAGCACATTTCTGGTAACTAAGTGGGGGTTGGGGCTGGAAGAAGCAGCACATACTTATTGTTCCAGCAGGACTGTGCTCCCCAGGACTTCCTCTGTGACTTGTGTCTTCTCCAGCGTGGAACTACAGAGCTGGCCAGCTCTTCCCCCGAACAAAGGCCCAGAGGGTGATGCTGAAATTTCTGAAGACCGAGTTTATCAGGTGGCCCAGAGAGGAGAGATAACAGAATCTGGCTGTCCTCAAAGACCCGCAGCTAGGGCTGCCAGGTGACAGCTCCCATGTCCCACTCAACGTTGGATCTAAGAACTGAATTCCAAAAGTCCTGAGTGCTCTCTCTGGTCCCAACCACCTGCATGTCTCATCCTTGAATTCTTCCAGCATTTCTTCACTGATAAGATATAAGAACAGAAGACTAGCCGGCAAGTCTTAGGTAGCCATTTACATCACCGTTTAGCATCTGGGAAAGGCCACCACCTGGGGCAGGACATCACAGGGCAGGTGAACATCAGCAACTGTAAATACGGTGACCACGGGCCAGGGCTCTGAGTTGGGTGGGCCCCCCCGGGAGAAACCTCCGACTCAGATAGCCCCTCTAACGGAAGGGTGAGGTTCCTGGCATGGACCTTTATGGGCGAAATCTCAACTGGGAAATTTGTACCAGCCCTGCCAAGACCCTGCTTGTGGAAGCTGGCCCCCAAAGCCCAGGCTCCCCCGGCCCTTCATTCACCTCTCACCCCTCCGCCACTTTCTCTGGGTGAAGGTCTTTATCACCTTTCACCTGAGGTCTGGGCCAGTGTTTCTGCCACTGTTTACTGAACTGCACCCTTCTTGCCACCATGGAAGCCCACTTTCCCTGACTGAAACCGGGAATCCTGGACTCTGCTAGACCCGCAAAGAAACCCAAGGCCCAGCTGCAAAATGTGCGTAGTGACGACGAAGGATCAAACTGTACAGAAGCCTCAGTTGTTGGCAACCGTGAGCAGCTGCACATCAGAAGGTGCTGCCCTTTTTCTTCATCTTATTCCACCCGAGCGTCCCGTAGAGTACGGACCAGACCCTAGGTCTGGTTCCCTCTGGCAAGGAGGTGCCTGGGGAAGAACTGGAGGGGAGAACATGTCATTTGGATGAAAGAACCTGTGCAAAGGTTAAAAGACCACGTTTTTATAGGGAATCAGCTCTGAATACAGGAGGGAGTGCGGAGGCAGTAACTGTCCTTCCCCTGTGCCCCACTCCCCTGGGCCTTCTGGGAGCCCACACAGCTTTCCCTGCACAGCTGGCCCAGCAGCAGGGCCACGGAGAGGTCCGCCTCCCAAGGCTCCCGCCATCTCTTATCATGCCCAGGCCTCACAAAGGCAGACCTTGGGGCATGGGCCTCGGCACCATGGGAGAGGTGAAAGTGAGAAGAAAGAGGCACCGGCAAGGGGGCCAAGCAAGCAAAAGGCCCACAGCACACACGCACACACCTAGATGCCAGTCCGGGCCCAGACGCTTATCGGCTATGTGTGCTCAGCCAGTAAATTTTCCCGTCTGTGCCTCGGGGAGGGTGTTCGTCTGTAAAATCGGGGTGATACAACCCATCTCAACCTGCCTTTGCAAAGACTGAGATGAGCACCTGGTGGCCAGCAGGATGCACCTGTGTGAGTGAGTACCTGCTCCAGGTGAGGTTCCCTAGCAGCAAAGCCTGAGACAGGGATTGGGGTGCATGTGGTGAATTGAATTGGGGGAATGCCCTCAGGAGAAGGGAAACAAGGAAAATAGGATGGGACGGGGGATTTTACTAAACAAGGAAGCGGTCCCTGCTTCAGCTTTATCCTATGGAGAGCCGTGGGGCATGAACTGCACCACAGACTTGTCCCCTCCTGAAGGACAAGGGCAATGGCCTTTGGCACCCGTGTCAATCCATTGGCGTCTACAGGTTGTCCCTAAGTAAAGGGGAGGGAAGGGCAATAGGGTAGCCTTCTGGAAGAGGCAGCTCCCATTCCGCTGAGGGCAACTCCCTGGGTAGAGAGGCAGCTGGGAGCGCTGGGAGCCAGTGCACATGGCAGCTGGGGATGGGCACCCCCTTGGTGAAGGACCTACACAGGGCACCACCAGCACTCACCACATCTTTTTAGTTCCTTTTGGTACTTCCAGCAACAAACCCCCTTGCTCAGTTGCCGCAGAGGCATGCCTGCCCCATCCTGAATTCGGCACCACCCTGGCCTGCGTCACAGCCAGAGTCTAATGGGTGTCCTGCACCCACAGGCTCGCAACAGCACGGTGTGTGCGCAGGCCCCGCCCCCCGACCTCCCAGGGGCAGCGGGGCAGCGGGGAGAGCTGCTTTGTCAGGAGCAGTGATGGACTGACACTGACCGGCCACGCCCCTGCTTCGTCACCATTCCAACCAGGTGGCTCTTCTCGAAAGGCTGAGAGGGCCCGTGGGAGATCGTGGGAGAGAGCCTTGCTTCTAAAGTGAGGCAGACAGAGCAGCGGCCTGGGCATCACCGGGGTACTTCTTAGGAATGCAGAGCCTGGAGCCCCGCCCCAGGCCCGCCGACTCGGAACCCACAGTCTGACAAGCCCCCACGTGAGCCATGCGCACTGAGCATGAGAATCGCCAGGTAGGCCCGCCCCCTCTCCTCCTTCCACGGCACCATTCACTCACCTCCACTGGGATGCTTCTCACACTGGCTGCAAGTTTACACTTTGCTTGTTTGTTAGGGGACCTTAGGCAAGATGCTGCGTCACTCCCGAGCCTTTGTTTCTGCACAGGTGAGACGCAGAGGATAATTTCCACCTCACAGGTGGTTGTGAGACAAAGTGTTTAAAATGCCTACTTTTGTGCCAATCGCACAGTAGGCACGGGAATACTGCCCCAGGGCCTAGCTGAGGGCTTGGCATGAGGTAAGAGTCAGGAGGTTTCATTGAAATGAATTGAGTGGAAGCAGGATGACTTCCAGCTTCCAACCAAACAGAATGTTTCCATGGAGGGGAAGTGGGGTTCAGAAACTCTGCTCTCCCTGCCTGCTCTCCTTCCCCTTGCCCTCAGTGGTTTTTACACGGCGTCTTTAGCTGTCAACACGTGGGAGTATTTGTCCTTGCCTTGTAATGTTCAAGAGGATGGGCGGAGACTCTCAGGGACAGGAAGTAGGCCAGGGGCCCAGCGGCCTTGGCATTCGGAGCTCGCAGGTCGACCTACGGACTTCAAAGCAGCGGCAGATGGGTGGTATGCGCCAGATTCAGCCCTGGCTTCTGTTTTATGTGACCTATACAGGTTTTCTTTCTTTTTTTTTTTTTTAATTACTTGAAGACTTTAAAAAATCTGGAGAATTTATAAAAAAAAAAGTCTGACTTTCTGGCTTTTCTTAAAAACACTGGCATCATTCAACCCCCACTGTGTGGCAACCAATGGCTTCAGCTGAAAGCAGAACCTACCCTCTCCACCTGGTCACGGGCCACCCCATTCCGCCTTGTCACACATGACCCTCACCCATCTTCCCACCCATCTTCCTGGCCTCTCCTGCACTGGAAGAAACAGAAGCCCCCAGGGCATTTGAGAAAGACTTTGGTCCTCTATAATCTACGGAACGAGGCTTTGAGTGAGTTGTGTCAACCTCCTGAGGGTGAGAGAGGCCCTCAAGAGCCAACATTTTATGCCTCTCACTATTTGAGCAGGTAGGGTATGCAAAGAGTTTTGCATAATGTTCACGTTTTATCTTTACTGTGATCCTATGAGTGAGAAAGGGGATGCTGAGCGAGACACATGCGTTCCCCACAACCACCCCGGAGGCCAGTGGCAGAGCCAGGACTTCCGTGTGGACCCTGCAAACGCCAGTGTCCCTGGGGCCTTGGCTGGAGACTTAGCCTCCTGTGTGTGCACAGAGTCGCGAAATGAGATCTTCAAAACGAACCAACTAATTCCACCACAGTTATTTACAAACGTGACACCAGTTGAAAAGAAAGAAAAACCCCATCAGCAACACGTGTTGTTGAGTGCCTACTCTCTCAGCGCCCTTCGATTTGTAAATGTCAGACCCTCCCTCTGACATTTAGGCCGGCGTGAGGACAGGGCTCCTCCAGGGCCCGCTGCACACCCTGCCTGCAGGCAGAGGTGGACTGGGGCCTGGAGCGGCAGCCAAACCTCCCCATGGGTCTTGTTCCTGGTGACCAGCTGCTCCCCACAGCATCCTTTTTGACTGTGGGGCCTCTGGGGTGCCCTTATCCCCCAGTTCTGATGCCACCTTGAAGGTCTCTTGCTTCGCACTTAGAATCCCTCATCTACAGCCCCCAGCCTGGAATAGTCCGAGAGAGCAGAGTCACAGAGACCAGCTGAGCCCCGGGTCAGTTCTCTGGTCACGACTATATTGTGTTGTCGCCCGGACGTTACAAGTACGGGGCAGATGTGGCATGTGCCCAAGTCTCCGCTTCCAGGGAAGGAGGACTGCCAATCCTGCCTGCTTCCTGGGAGGCTAGACTGGAAGGGAGAGCGTAATTGTTGGAAAGTATGAGTTAAAAGTTCCCTTTTAGGCCCTGGCTGGTGTGGCTCAGTGGATTGAGTACCAGCCTACAAACCGAAGGGTCGCTGGTTCAATCCCCAGCCAGGGCACAGGCCTGGGTTATGGGCCAGGTCCCCAGCTGGGTGTGCACAAGAGGCAACCACACATTGATGTTTCTCTCCCCCTCTTTCTCCCTCCCTTCCCCTCTGTCTAAAAAGAAATAAGTAAAACATGTATTTTTTAAAAGTTCCCTGTTAGTGTCACCCACGTGGAACAGGTCTTATGATAATATTAATGACAGCTAGGCCTGATTGAGTGCTTTCTTTTGGCCAGTCAGGTTTATTCCCTTTCTTAATTCTCACATGACGGATCAGAAAGGGAAGACTCAGAGGGGTTAAGTAAGGTCCTTAAGGTCACACAGCTAGTTAGGGGTGGGGCTGGGAGTCTGGCTCCAGGGGCTGTCCTATCAGCCACCATGCTGGACTGTCAGCTGATAATCACTTAGTAGTCTTAGGATTGGTGCTCCAAACAAAACTGAGACTGGAGTGGCATATACCATCCCTCACGCTCTAGAAAAGGGCAAGAGGTTCTCAAGTATCAGGTACATATTTAGAGAAAAATCAAGACTTAGCAGGATCTGACTTTGGAAAGGTAAGAGTAACTTCCAAACAGAAAACACATTCTTATCTTCCAAGCAATTGCTGGAGTTTGGAATACAGAACAGATGATGCAAACAATGTCCATTGCACCTTAAAAATAAGGATATAGTATGATGGATGACACAATTGCCAAGCTCATTGAGGAAAAATACGTAAACAGTTAAACCAGATCAACTTAGGTAAAAACTCAATCAGCGAACATTTATTGAACACTTACTATGTCCCTAGGTGAATGCCATATCACCAGCTCCTTTTGTCTTTACACTGTGGTTAAATAGACATAACCCAGTACCTACCATTCTAACATGTTTAAGGGCACAGCTCTGTGGCGTTAAGTACAACCCTGTCGCTGTGTGATCACCGCCACATCCATCTGCAACTGAACTCTACCCAATACACATGAATTTCCCTTATATGAAGTACCTAGAATGGTCCAGTTCACCCATTCCTTTTAAGCAGATGCCACTTTCTGCCCAACAGGGCAATGGGACCAAACAGACACTCTGATTCATGGGTTCACTCATTCATTCATTCAAGTCGGCGTGCCTAAGTGTGCGACAGAATAATTGCCTTCTGTTGCTCGATGGGAGCGACAGTGAGACAGGAAAAACATAAAAATGCCTCAGTAACTTCTGAGCTGCATTTTTCACAGGGCTGTGGGAGAGCTGGCAACAAGGAGAAAGGATGTATTTTTGAAAGGATAAAGCCCCCTTATTATAGTATTACACGAAATTCCTGCTGCTATAGTTCCCTTCAGGAAAACTCCAGGCGCGGCCCGTACCGATGCATGAAAAACAATGAAGACATTCTGCAGCCCTGCTTTCAAAGCCAAGAACAAGCTTCAGGAGCATGAGGAAATGTCATCGTAAAAGTCTGGGGAGATGGAGGCATCCCAGAGACCGCACTGGCTCTGCTTTTATCCGCATGCCTGTTTGGTGGCATGCCCTTGCTCCCCCTGAGTGTGGAAGGGGGAACCTTGCCATGTGCTAGACATTCCTTAATCCCCCATGGTTGTGACTCTACCTGACTGAGAGCGTTAAAGGTGAGGAGCATATATTCCATTGTTCCAGGTGTAAGCATAAAGCAGAGAAGCCCACATCTGTCCCTTAGCGTTCTCCCCAGGAAGGGGGAGCTAGACCAGCTTGAGAGTGAGGTCCAGGATGAGCTTTCTCCATCCTTGCTCTACTCACATTCAGGGCCAGATAATTCTTTGGGGAGAGGGTGCTGTCGTGTGCATCGAAGGACGTTTAGCAGCATCTCTGGCTTCTATTCAGGAGATGCTAATAGCACTGTCTCCCAACACACACACACACACACACACACGCACGCGCACACACACACACACATTGTGGTTGTGACAACCCAAAATGCCTCCTATCATTGCCAAATGTCCTCTGGAAGCAGGACTGCCAGATTTAGAAAACAGAAAGGTGAAAGAGTGAGCACCTGGTTAAATCTGAATTTCAGATAAGCAGGGAGTCGTTTCCTTATAGTATTTGGGACATGTTCCTGCTAAAAAATCATTCATAGTTTATTTGAAATTCAAAGGTAACAGGGCATCCTGAATTTTGTCTGGAAACCCTACCTGGGAGGCAACGTCGCCCCACGTTGAGAATGATGGTCTAGGATAACCAACCATCCCAGGTTGCCCAGGGCTGTCCTGGCTTTAGCACCGAAAGTCTGGCATCCCAGGAACACCCTCAGTCCCACGTGGACGGGGACAGTTGGCCACCCTCGGAGGTCCACGCTCGGTCCTTTGTGCTGGTTTCGGCTTTCAGGCTCCCCACAGCCCTTGGGAGACACCGGTGCTCTTAGTGGGTGGAGAGGCCTCATTGCCAGATTGACAGATAGGGCTCTCCAAGGGGGCCAACTAAATGGTTCTACTTTCTGCTGAATTGTTGATTCGTAAACACAACAAAAACATTACCAAGAATGACCCGAGTCAGCCTTCAAAGTAGCCTATTGATTTTGACGGCCTCGGAATGGATTATTCTTACCAGAAAAAAGCATCCATATCCCAGATATTTCATCTTAAATAATCCAACACCCAGAGCTAATGGGACTTCCCCAGCAGCAAGGGGGACTATAACTATGCTTTCACTTCCTATAAATCCTCAAGATGGATTTCTTGCGGGTTGCTGCTGCCCTAGTTCAGAATTGTATTGACTGGTCTCTCCCTCATCCTGGGCTGTTACTTGCCAACAGAAATTGTTTTTCCTGTCATTTTATGTTGGGCAAGACGTGAACATGAGGCAGGGGGAGGGGATGTTCCAGAAGATTCTTCAGTACTAATATATCTATAGCTACCCATGGCATTACTCAGTCTATCACAGACCCCCTACGATTGTCTTTTGTTTTGTTTTGTTTTGTTTTGTTTTTCTCACAGAACTCTGGACTTGAAGCAATATTTCATTTTGGGTTTCTTGAGTCTACCAGATTTCCGGTCACTATAATGGTCACCTGACAGCTATGTAGCTGTAGCTGGTATGTGAGGGTAAAATAGAACATTCTCCAAGAAGTTGAAAACAAGGCCTTTTCCCAAGGATTACACTGAAAATGGTCACATCCAAGGGCTGGGACAAATTTGGTAAATGTGCTACGGAGAAGCCTGGGGACACCCCACATGCCCATCAGGGCACTTGGACACCGTCTCTAGGAGGCAAAGCACAGCACAACGGCCGTGATGTGCTGGAGCCTGTGCACACGGTCTGGGGGCCACCGTGCCTCGCTCTCCCCACTGGAAGCTTTGAGTCAGTGGTGGGAGTATTTACACCATGGGACTTGGCAAATGCTGCACATCAGAACATTTTTTTTCCCTTCCCAGAGACCACCTATTAAACACTTACTAGTCCAGCATCGAACAGAAGTTTAATTAATACCCGGAGTCCTGGCCAGCAGTTTGATCGTGTCTGGAGAAGGGCTGTGTAACAACCTGGCATTGAAACGGAGCCCCGAGCCGGGCTGTTCTCTTGCCAGTAGCGAGCCAGGCAGCCAAGGCCTCGCCCCTGTAAACATGTGGCCCCAGCCGGCTGTCAGGGGTGTGTCTGGTCTGTTGACCTGCTTCAGGCTCCGTTGGACACTCTCTGAATATAATTGCTTCTCAAACATTGGGTTATAAGGCTAACTCATTCTAGTGTTCATTATAAATCAGCAAGTCAACACTCCAGGCTTGCACGTCCATCTTGGGGGCACGATGGCTTCCCAGTGTGGGAGTTGGAAGGAACCAGGCATCTGGGTCTGAGCCTCAGCGCTGCTCCTTCCCGGCCATGTACCTGAGCACCCAGTGTCCTCACCTTCATCCCTCCCTGGATTGAGCCCCAGCTCAGCTCTCCCCATTGCCTCGAAGCTTTCACCCGCTCCAGCGTGCACCGATCGCACCCTTCTCTAAACCATTTATTTTGTTTTATTTCTAGTCTTGTCTCCACCAACTAAATTTTATGATGCTTGAAGACAAGAACAATACTTTATATGACTCTTTTATTCCCAGGAAGACCTGCCCCTGGCTGCCCGTGTGGCCGGTGCCTGAGACAAACTCACCGAGAGCTCATTAATTAATGCAGATTCTTGGGGATGGTCCAGGTAGAGCACAGGGTACGTTTCACACCAACCCGTGAAAAGTACCAAGCCCTCCGTGACCCCCTGCATGCCCTTCCCTTACTTCTCACCTTAGTGGGTACGCTTTTCTCAAGGACACGACCCCCAAATGTATCAGGATAATCTGACTACAAAGAACAGAGGGCTCCAACTCACACTTAGCTTCAACAATAAGCAAGTCCAGAGACAATATAATCTGAAGGTGAATACAGCTCAGCTGCCAGGTGGTACTTCCCTTAGCGATCCAGGAACCTTCTGCCTTACCACTCAGCCATCCTTGATGCTGGCCTCTCCTAGGGAAGATGGCAGACACACATGAGCACCAGGTACTCATGGCCAAGGCCACAGGAGGAAGGGGTACAATCTCTCTCCCTGAATCTCCTTAGGAGGGCATAAACCTTCCACACACCCTCCTTGCCACCGCCACACCCACATACACACGCAGGCTTTTCTTTGTTTCTCATTGGTCAGGAGTGAACCACACGCCCTTTACTTAACCAACTGCTAGGCACAAAGGACCCCACCACTAAGCACCGTTGCTGCTCCTCCAAGCTCTGCTGGCTCTCCCACCGAAATGGTCTCACAGCCACCAAAAGGAAGGAAACAACTTTCTTTTCCCTTCTCTGTAAACTTGATAAAGTAATGTAAAAATGCCTTTGAACTTTGAGGGAAAAGAACCGTAGCGGATGCTGTCGGTGCCTCGCCGGTATTCCTTGGACCTCATTACCACCATAGGCGGCAACCAACTTCTGACGCCAGTGTCTGCATCTCTGTGCCTGTGGCCTTGATCTGGAACTTGGGAAGACCACTGCACCTCCAGGAAGTGGGTCAGAAATGTCCGGGCACTATCATCCCAGCCTCAGGCAGCCCTCAACCCCTGATTTTCGGGAGCTGGTGCATGCATACCTGGCTTACTCACACCTGGGCCGGGGGTGGAACGCTCTGAGGAAGGTGTTCTGTACTACTTCCCTGGTTTCTCCACAGGATTAAGCTCCAGGCGCCCCTGGCTCACTTCGCCTCCCTACCACTATTCCCCTCAGCTGGCAGAATCCGCATCCTCGGGTCTGCTTCTAGAAGAATACAAGCAAAGACTTCAAGTTAAACCTACAACCCTGCTTCCCCTCATAGCCCAGGCATGGGTCATCCAAGATGGGACTAGAAAAATTGGGGGGCGGGGGTGAGGACACACCAAGTTTGTGCCCCAAGCATCTAGCAAACCCTCCACTCATTGGCCCCTCCTCCCTCTTCTCCCCAGAATCACGCTCGCTCGCAGTAGAGGCAGAACAAGAAGCAGGACGAGCTGACCTCTCATTACGGTTCAGGCTGCAGACTTCCCTTCAATTACCCAAGGAGCCTCATTGTCGCAGCATTTAGGGGAACTGCTCTCTACGGACAAAAACAATTGGGGGCGGAACAGGTCAGGGATGAGATCAAGGCAAGAAGGGAAAGAGGGTGTAAGGAAGGACATGGATCCCAAAATGTTACGTACAAAAGATCCCGCACTTTCTGAGGGGTTGTAGCTATTGAAGAGATTGCTCTTCAATGAGTGCAGATGCCAGGAAGCACATTTTTCTTTTCTTTTTAATGGAGGGGATGTCAGCATAACTGTCCTTAGAAGTCCTAACACGGAAATGATACCAAAGAATCCAGTGGTAGTGAACTCAGGTGGCATCTACTCCTGGTTTCTGCATTCTGAGCTCTGAAGAGTAGAAGCCGCCCCTCGTCACTTCTCCCAGGTCATAACCCTCCCTGGGACAATCCTCATACCAGGGCTTCCATCCCTCCTTCCCAACTCTTGGGGCCAGGTGTGTTTCGGGACGCAGAATGTGTTTTAGGAAGGTGATCTGGCGCACGTATCACATCTTACACATCACCCCCAGCGGGTTCTGTGACATCTCATAGTCAATGGCATTAATATTTTTGCAGCATCATGCGTGCAAATTCACACCAAGTGAGATCGATTAAGGCTGTAAAAGGTGCAGGTCGGAGATGCCTGGCAAATGAGACAAGCCAGATCAGGTTTTGTTGCTATGTAAATTATAACTGAATTTTGGTTTCCAGAGCTTTTCAGTTCTTGACATTCCAGAGAAGGGACCATGGACCAATACAAGCATGTTTTCATAGAAATCTATTAACGTTTCAAAAGCAAGGTGAATTCTGGCCCTCAGCCTGGGTGGGACCTCGCCGGTTCCCATCTGTGAGAGCCCAGGTGCGCTAGAGAAGCCCCGGCCTCCCCGGTGCCTGGATTGGGCTGCCATCCTATGAGCACATTACCATGGAGTTGAGGGTAACAAGGGCCCCTGTCACACCAAGGAGCCAGCAAAGGTGGCCGAGACAGTCCTCAAAGGACCACACCAAGTGTTACATCTTAGGGACAGGTACGGGGATGGCACGGTCAAGGTGCAGGCTGGGAACAAGGCAGGGGTAGGAGGACTAGACATTCTCGGCCCAGGCGCTGGAGGCAGGCCAGCCATCTTGGGCAGATAAACACTGGCCAGGCTGAACTTGCCTCCAGAGGCTCCAGGGAAAGGTGCATTCATTGCCTGGTCACACACGCCCTGGTCCTGCCCAGGAGTGGAAATTTTTCCAGAACCTTCTGCCATATGATTCTGGGTATTACTTATCTTCCAGCTCAGTCATTCTCCTTTCTACTGATTCTCAAGTCACCCAAGGTCCTTTGCATCGAACTCTCTTCTGATGAAAGGATGAGGTCATCAGATTAGCCAGGGCAGGCCAGGCCCCCAGGGATGAGAGAGTGTTTCTTCTGCCTGGAACGATCACTCTGAACGGCCTAACTAGAAGGTGTGTTTTTGCACATACTGCAATCTCTATCCATCAATTATTAAAAGGCTAAGTGACTTTGGCCTCCAGCTGTCTTCTCTTCTAGGCAGGGTATATAATTCGTGAGGCGGACAATTTGGGCTTGATTGCTTCACATCCAGGGGCTGTGGGGCCCACTCACTCGGGGGGAGAAAAGGAGCAGGAGAATCCCCAAAGGGCTTTGGACCGGCTGTGTGGTCAGCACCAGCCACATTGGGTTCCAGCTCCAACCCTCGGTTGACTCAGACTAACCCAAGATCACAAAGCCTCCTTAGCTCATGAACTCGGGCCTATCTGACCATCTTCAGAGTGCGGCCAAGTGGTACCAAACGGCTGGGGTGTCCCAGAGAGAGCAAACGTCAGCTATGCCATCCCCGAGGAAGTCGGGAAAAGAAGGCACTGAAGAATTCCACGTAACTACCACACGTATGCGTACAGGAGAGGAGCAGAGGTGTGTAGACTCATGTCTGCACTCCACAGCTTTTATTTTAAAGCACCTAGGACTCAACCACCCTCTCCTCTCCTCACCCCTCCTCCTTACTGCTGCGTCCTGAGTCACCTGCGGTACAGCCGGGGGCCCGCAAAGCACTGTGCCCAGGACTCCAATCTCTTCCACTCCAGGGACAGTTCTACTTCCTGCCCCTCCCCTTCTTCCAGTCTCTTCTGTAGGCAGCGAAATGAGGCAGACTCGGGTTACCTGCAGCCTCAGTTTATCCTTCTGTTAAATCGGGCTGATAATACCTATTTTGCAAACGTGGTGATGGAATGACCAGGCTAGTATTCTGAAAGAAACTCCATTAATGTTGGTCCTTTTCTTAACTCTGACCCTGGCAGCCCAGCAGCTTAAGGCTCACAGAATTGAGGCCCCTATCTGGACAGGTCAGCACTAGACGGTAACACAGGAAGGAGACAGGAGCCCATGGACTGGTGAGGATGCTGGGGTGAGAAATGATCGCGTGTTTACAGCACAGGATGATGCTCCCAGGCTCAGAGGAGCGGCCCCTGGGCCACACCTGTCATAAAGCATCAGAACACATGTATCCACATCAAAGAAGTCGATGCCTGAGTCTCTGAGTGTTTCAATCACAGACGCGATCAATACCGGGCTCTGAGTGTTGCAGCAGCTCTTTGTCCAGGGGCTGCCGGGGGACCCCAGGCCAGAGAGGCCGCCACCCAGCTCCTGCAGATGGCCCCCACGGGCCCCCTCCTCAAGGAGTCCAGCTGCAGTCTGGGTGTCGAGGACCAAAGCAATGCACCGTGGCTGACGTCTCCATTTCTCTGGTGATTTTGAGTAACAAAGTGACAGAACCACGTGACTTCACATACAGGCAGAACCGGACTTCCACCTTCTGAGGGCAGATTCCCTGGAAGCAGAGCCTGGCAGCTCCCTGGGTGGGCCCATACCCTCCATAATGTTTCTGCTTCTAACACTCTTGGTTTCTGATGGCTTGGGCACACCATACCTCATCTCAATCCCACAGAATCATTCTGGGACGTGGGCAGAGCAACGTGCTCTTTCTCATTTCAAAATGTAGAAAAAGAGACTCAGCAAGATAAATGACATCCAGCTCGTCACTCGCAGGGCAGACAGCCCAACCCATCTCCAGCAAGACCCCAAGACCAGGTCTCTCTATTCTCTCTTCTCACAGTCAAGATTTCAAATTTCCACTATTAGGTCTTCACTCCCCCTGAACCCTTTAACATGCCTGCGTCTCCAGCACCTGCACCTGGGGCTATCAGCATTGGCCCATATGCTGGTCGGTCCCACCACCTGGACTGACATCTCGTCCTGCTCCTGTGCACCGTGCCAGTGTCTCATATAATCCTGCTTCCCACGTGAACTCCATTGACTGCAGCAATGGTAGATGCAGCTGGAGAGCCGCCCAGAACAGGCCATGCATGGCCCCGAATGCCAGGAACAGGAAATTACACTTAACACTATAGACTGGAGACACATGCAGGTCTTAGGCAGGGATGCAGCATAATCTGCTTTGCATAACAAAACCTGTTTGGGTCTGCGTGGAAGGTGGCAGGGAGGCATCTCTGATTGCTGCCTTAAATTGTGACAATACCTGAAACAGGAGAGAGCTTTTGCTGGGGAAACTGTATTGCTCTGGGCAATCTTGGAAAGGGTAGAGCTGTTAGATCCAGAACTCTCTAACCTAGAATTTACGATCGTCCATGAAGTTACGATCTTCCCCATTCCTCCACCCACCCCAGCCTGTACGCCCTGCTTCCTGTTTTGTACTCCAGTCATTTCAAGTGACTTTACAATTCCTGCCAAGATCATGCTAATTCCAGACACCATGCTTTGCCCACGCCTTTGTCGCTGCCAGCAGTGCCTCCCATTCTCTTCGCCTTGGGAAATTCCTGTTCAGTGTTAATACCCAGGCAAATTCTAGGTCTCTTTCTGCCGCACGCCCTGAAGGACTGCTGCTGAGGTTGGGTTCACTTCGAGGACATTTACTGGGACATAGAGACGAAAGGTGGAGCTTTGGGTGTAACCAAGAAAGGTCAAAGCTCTGAGCCGTCTAGAAACACAGTGGCTGGAATGACTAGCTGTTCCTTCAGTCCAGAGTTTAACTGGAGATTGCTCAGCCCAGAAAAATGAAACAACAAAAATAAAATATGAGTAGGCTTATGCAAGTTACTCTAGAAGTTAGACAGTGAAGACAGATATCGAGGAAACCCATATTCCCTTGGTCCTTAGTCTCTCAGATGGGACAGCGTGCGTTTTGTAAAGAGGCGGGCAAAAGGAGATTGTACCAAGTCACACCGCCACCAGCAGTGTCTGAGAGTACTGCTTTCTCTATGTCCTCACCAGCTCTTGATATGTTCTGGTCGGGGAGGGGACGTTGTTTGATTATTGCATCCCTCTTAGAAGTCTCCTGACTTGTACGCCTCCATCCCTAAAGCTCTCATGTACAGGAATTATGGCGAACACAACTATTTCCATTTTGTCTCAGTGTAGTGATGGGTTGGCATCTTTAGACTCTTTGCAGACTGGCAGTCTGGCCCCACGTGCCCAGTGGGCCACGCCCTCCTCACTTAAAGCCAGAAAACAAACTCACAGATGTACCCAGATTATGTCCCCCCTGGGCTAGCTCTAATTCCCTCCTTCTCTCTGCCTCTCTAGAAAGCACACCCGGGAAAGTAAGAATGGGTGATCATAGGAATTACTTATTCTGTCTTACTTCATTTAAAAAAAATAAAGCATTTACAAGCTTCAGTCCCTTCATAATTACTAGTAGCAAACTTCTTGGTCACACCTCACTGACACCATAGGTTTGCCAACCACCTGCGTGATCCTGAACAAGTTCCCTTTTATAATATTAAATTAAAATTCAGATCTGGGTAACTCAGTGGAGCCCCCACTGCAATCCCCATGCCCCAGCACCCACCCCATGCCCTTGCTTTGGCATATCTTTCCTTCTGGCATCCCCAAGAACACTTGGGTACTTGGAACCAGCCAGGGCCAGAACTACTGTTTAGAATGGGACATTCAAGAATGGACAGTGATCCATGTGGACCCCCATCCTCATTTCCCACTTCTGGAATGCTCTCTGACCCTCTGTCCCATGGGTGGGATTGACCTTGTGCTCTGAGGAGCGCCAGAACTCATGCTTATGGGATTGTCCCAGGGCCACCTGATGAGCAGGCAGCTCCCACAGGCAGCTCCCACAGGCTGGCGTGGTAGTTTTTAAGAGATCCCCCAAGATTTGGCTGCTAGATGGTGCTGATACACAGACTTGACGAGATTTTCACTCACATCAGACACAGGACAAGGTCACGGCTCTAGATTTCCAACAGTTCACCATCAACTCTTGGCCTTGGCCTTGTGTATGAGCCCCTCTGTTGGCTCTCACCTAGTCCTGCTCTGACCGCAGTGCCACCTCCAGTCCACAGCTCCTGAGGGCAGCAGGCATATTTTACTTTGTGCACCCCCCGCTGTGGGCACCCAGGGCAGTCACCCCAGCCTCTCTGCAGGCTCTGCTCCCTGTCCGGCAGCCTTCCGGGGTTGGCTGTACCAATCTCCTCCAAGAGTTTCAAAACTGTTACTCCACCAAGACAACTGGCCTGTTGGATCAACGTCCTTAATTCACATCCAATCAATCTAGTGACACCATGTTCTCTCAGGTCAGTGTGAAGGCTCACTGGACAGAGGCGACAACTCCTTATGCTGATGGCTCCAGGCATGGGCCTTTGCCCAGCAGCTGGGGTGGAGGCAGGAATGCAATCAGCACTGAAAGCAATCCCAGTTTCAAAATGCAGTGCTTACGATCTAAAGAGTCCAAGGGAAGATGTGGTGGGAGGCCTGTTGCTCTACATTTGCACTATAAAATTGTAAACACTCAATTTAACGTGACCAGAAAATGAAGTATCACTCACCTTCTTCAGCATGTTCTGCGTAAGACTTGCATTAGTAGTTGCGCTATTGAGTTTTACATGCCATGTTGACTAAGCTGTAGTCTCCCCATTATTCAATCAAATACTAATGTAGATGGATGTGATTAACATCTGTAACCAGTTGACTTACTGTAAAGGAGATTATCCTTGATAACCTGGAGGGGTCTCGTCCAATCAGTGGAAAGACCTTAAGAGAGGAACTGAGGCTTTCCTGGGGAAGAGACAATTCTACCTGCGGACAGCAGCCTTCGCTTATGCCCGAGAGTCCCGACTGCCCTTCCAGTCTGCCTGACGCATTATGAACTGGCTTAGGTAACTCCTACAATTGCATAAGCCCATTCTTGGCAGTAAATTTCTTAGTATATACATATGCTACCCATTTTGTTTCTCCGGTTGACCCTGGCTGACACACACAGTGATCATCTCAATGAAGCACAGTAACGACCTTTGAGAGAGTCGCTGGAAGCAATTATTCACAGGTGGTGCAGAACATGATTCAGCATCATGAGTAAAGATAAAGCCAGCCCTAAATAGATGGCCTGAGGGAACTGCAGAGGCAAGAAGATCTATTTTGTTTCAATACGAAGAGGTTCCAAAGGTGAGCACTGCTACCTTTTTCTCATCTTGGGAGAAAGAAGTTTCCCCAGGCATAGTACATTTCACAATAAAGAACAGGAAGAGATGATTCCTGGACCCAAAATGGGAGAAACAGCACCTGGATGCCACAAAGAATCTTCATGTGCACTGATAGGACAATAAATATATAGCACGATTTATCTACTCATTATTCTACATCTTCCGTCATAAATCAATAGGCTTTACAAGAGTCCATAAATTTTCTATCAGATATGTCAATCAAATTGTTTACATAGACAGGGTACCCTGCTAAAAAATGTTTTCTCAGTGCTCACACACCCTTAAGGGTGATGGCGCCTTCCCCGCCTGCACCTATTCTCCACTAGCAACGAAGCTTTTGTCTGGTTCTTCTTCAGAGCTCCTTCTGACTCTAACATTCTTATTCTTCTCCCAAGGGGTTTTTAATTGGGCTTAAGGGAAATTCCGCCTTCACTTGTCTGCTCAGAGCCTCTTGTTCCATTCAGAGAGAAGACCTCACAGCTCCATTCTCAGACCAAGAGCATCCTCCTTAGGGTAGCTCCCACCTGGACCTTCGCAACAGTTAAATAGCTCAGGCAAGAAGGAAAGAGGTCAGAGCACCGGGCTCACATCTTCACTTCTTCACATAGCGACTCTCACAGGCAGGAAGTCTTGCAGGCAAATTCAGTCTGGTCCTTCTCTGCTGGCTGGACACAGTTGCCTAAACCTGACCCCAGCACAATCACTGCTGTAAGCGCTTCCACACATGAAGCTTCGTCTCCTGTCTGGTGTGTGCACTTGTGCATGGATGAGAAAGTAGTGAAAGCACTGCTTCCTGGAAGTCAGATGCTCCAAGTCCAGCTCTCCCAGTAGTAGGCGATGTGAGTGGGCTCCTTTTCTCTCTGGACCTCAGTGCGTTCATCTCTAAAATGGATGTGTTAGCCTAAGACACTACGGTTGCTCCCTGTTCTCACCTGCTGTGTTTTTTAATATGTAAGAGAAATTTAAAAGCAAAGTCCTAATAATAATGTAACACTCATCATACTCCTTCTACTCAGTCTGTATCTATACAATTACATCTATATCTGTATTTGTATCTGTATCTCTATCATCTATACCTACACCTATTCTATATCTGTATGTGCATACATGTATACCTATGTATGTGCAGTTTTTAAATTTGTGCAGGTAATATACCTTTTTAATGAAGAAGTCAAACATACAATGCCATGGACACCTAGAAGGACATCGGACTCAGTAGTCCTAAAATGGCAGTCCTCGGTCCTAAATGGGCTGAGGTTGGCTAACAATATTATTAAAAATGGGAATGCTGATGCTTTTCAAGGGGACACGAGTTCCCTGGTCGCACTCCTCCTGACCTCCTTCCCTCACCTTTTCCAGCTCCCTATTCACCACGCTTCACTCACACATATCCCATCAGGCCGCCAAAGGCATTTGAGTTCACAGGCATCAATTTCTTATTCCTACCTGAGAACAGAAATAATAAGAGCGTTTCCTTGCCTTTCCCATTTCCCTTCCACTGTATCTCCCAGGAGATATTACACAGGTCGCAAGCGCACTAAGAAGCTTGTCCTTCCTACCATGGGTTCATTACATCCTGATGTAACACAGGAAGAACTGGCCTTGCAATGAACACACTTGGGCCCAGATGCCAGCTCCATCCTTGGCTTCTTTATCCAGAGCCTTCAATTCTTCATTTACTTTCAAGATTTTGCGGCGATCAGCAAAAGCGTCTGGCACAGGGGAGCCCACAGCAGGAGCTCAATAAATGCTAATTCCTTCTCTCATCCTGTTGCAGAGTCAGCCTAAAGCGCTCTCCGTGTGTCTTCTCCGGGGAGAAGCTCTCTCGGGCCCACCCGCGCTGCGTTGTGGTGTGCAACTCCTCATTAAGAGACGCGAAGAGCCTGGAAATCCAAACGCCGTACTGGAGGACACGGACGGGGCTGCCTGTTTGGTGTCTTCAGCAATTGCACATGACCGTAGAGACCAGCACCACGAACACGGCAAATGTGCCAGCAGCAGAGGTCAAACGCAGCTGCCCTTCTAAAAAAAAAATGCCTGGGGCAGCACAGCTTTTGGCCGGCCCCCTGACTTTGTCTAATCAAGGCAAACATTTCTCAGAGGGGAAAAAAAGGCACATAGCAAAGAAGCCAAAGGAATGTTGGTGCCTGTCCCTAGAAGCCACACATGTCTATTTTTGGTTCCCAGTAAAGCCCAGTACACTGTAATTTGTATAATAACATGCTCTCTTCCATAAAGACACAGGACACAGTTGACCTCTGGTCCCCATCTGGGCAGAGGACGTGTGCTGTGGGTTGTTTTGTCAGCTGGGGACCTGGATTATTTGCTGGGACTCTCTCATCGAGTTTGGACTGGGATCAGGCATTTGCAGGAAAAGGAGGGAAGAGGAGAGTGGGGTCAACCATATTTCTGAGGAAAGAATCCTGGGTGGGTGCGGAGTCTGGGGGCCTCGTGGATAAGATTAGCACAGAATGTGGCTCAAGCAGTCACTTCTGTAAAGGTCCCTTTACCTTGCTCACCTGAGGCTGGTGGACTCAGTGCAAGCCCCCGGCCCAGGCACTTCCTACCCTTGGGAGCTGACTTGTCTCTGGGGCTACCGTCTGTCCAGCACACTCTAAAGTCCAGCCTCCTAGTAACATGTCAAATATATATTCCCAGGCTAGCCTCCTTGCACAGGGTGAAACCCAGTTACCCATGGGTAGGCATTCACAGAACACTGTACGTAGCAACCGGCAGGAAAAGCGAGGACAGGTGAAGGGAACACAGTGCCAGGTAAGCTCAGGTGGAAAGCTTTCTGAATGCCCTCCCTTACAGATAGTGCTGTCCAGCCACCTGAGCCTCCCTTCTTGCTCCCCGCCACTGCCTTGTCCCCCGGGCTCCCGTCTGCTCCTTTCCTACTGGGACTGGGCTCCTCCCACCAGGGGACCCAGGCTTTCCAATATTATATTTAAATGTTCCAAATGTCCCATCCCTGCCTACTCTTGAGCTGTCAGTCTCTAAGTCTCAGCGTCATTCTGCTAGTCCTGGGGAAAGTACAAAGCAATTTCTCACCAAACCGCATTGTCTTCATTTGCAAAGTGCAGATAATCTCTTAGGCCCTCTTTAATTCAGAAATTCTAATCCCGAAAATGGCTTGTCCAACTGTGAGTGGCCTATCAACATTGGGTAGACATGTATGTGGGTATTTGTGTGTGTGTGTGCATGTTGTGTATAGACATGTAGAGACAGGTATGTATAATATATGTACATTATAGCGATCTTTTCTAAAAGGTAGGGCAGGTGTGAGGCTGCTCACCCCAGATCACCCGCCACTGAGGCAGTGAGACTTTGTGGCCCCACACTGCATTCCCGGGAAGCAGAGTACTGGGGGTGTACGTGCCGTGGAGAGAACAGGTAAGTGGGAACTGCCCCCGTGACTTCTCTGAGCCCGTTAGTGCTGCAGTGAATAGCTCGGGCTCTGCATTGGACTGATCTGTATTTGAATCTCATCTCTGCCATTCAGGGGGCTGTGTTCTCTCGAGCCAGTTCCTTAATGTCTCTGAGCCTCAGTTTTATCCTCTGTAACGTGAGGTGATTAATAATATATATTTCAATGTAGCTATGAGGGTTAAAGGAGTTAGACGATAGAAGTGTATAGCATAGAAATGCCACGTAGAGCCCAATAAGTAATACGATTATTTAGATTCATATCGATATTAACATGCACTGATCCCCAAAGTGTTGTAAGGCCACCTATGTTCAGAATCATTTTAATTTTTAAAGTCCACTAGTAATACACCATTCCAAATGAAAAGCATAAATCCGAGGAGAGGTGAGGTGAGCAAGTTCAGAAGGGGCATTTGAGAAAGCTGATGGAAGGAAAGGCTCCACCTCTTACAAAATTCTGTGGTCTTCCAGATTGTAGTAATGTATAACTAACACAACAAGCCATGCACTGCTCAACAGAGCTGCCCATCAGGAAGGGCTCACGGGCCCCTTTAAGGGAGCAACACCCCCCTGAAAGGCCATAAATAAGCATGAACAATAGCGAGAACCTTGGCTTTTGACACAGGACGTATTTCCTGCATGGGGCCTGCTCTCACCACTTAGGGACCCAGCTGGAAATGGCATTAGGCGGAAGTGGGGTCTGCAGCCCAGTCGGTCCAAGGTACCTGCCATGCCGAGAGCCCAGCTCCTTTGCAGCCAGAGGCTTGGGCTGACTCTGCTCCTACATCCCCAAGAACCAGCTACTGTGTGGGCTTGCTTTTTGGGGAAAATGTCTTGCAAGATCAGAGGAAATGAAGCATTTGTGCCCTCATGAGGGGTTAAATGGTAGCTTCCCAAGGTCAAATACAATGGAACCTACTTCCCTGAGTCCACAGAAGGGTCTCATTCCATTGCATTTGCTGTTTAAATGCCTGTTGAACAGGTACCTCCTGTCGCCTCTGGGAGCCTTCTCTCAGACACCCGGGCCCTCTAAACCTATTTCAGCTCTTAGATGTGAATGGGAGAGTGGAGCGTAAGTATCTCAGGAGGAAATCCATGGAGAGACAGAGAGGTCCTAGGTGAAGAGCTTTGGCCCAAGACTGGGGAGCCCTGAGTTTCGGTTCTGTCTCTGGCCTGAGTGATCTGTGTGACCGTGGCCTGGGTTTTCAAGCGAGGCTAACTGTCCACTGAGGACATGCTCGGGGGGGGGAGGGCCAGCTTTCAAGGTGGGGAGGGAAGAAAACCCTCAAGCCCTTTATCCTCTGAGGTTCCGCTCCCCTTGTGTTCTCTGGCCTAATCTGTAAAACAGGGGCCTGGCTAGGCTGCTCCAGGCCATGCGTTCCCAACAGGCATGGTGTCACCCCCTAAGGGGACAGGGACCAGCTCTTAGGGGAGGGGTCTGTGTGGGAAGAATTCTTACACTTTTTATGTATATATCTACTTATGTACAGATATAAATACAGTACATAAATATATATATATATGCAGTATAGATCAATGGTACATAACAGAGAAGTTAACACCACACGCAGCCTATCTCATTGTTTGGGATTCCACAGAAAGGAGGTAAAAGAGGTTCTCCCTGTTTGTAAAGCTGCAGGTTGTCCTGAATCTGTGGGGCCACCAGACATCCTGTTTCTCCAGCCAAGCTCTGGCCTGAAGCCAACCTGATCCTCGTTTTTTAAACGGTGCCCGTGTCGCACTGAATGCCAGGATACTCGGCCCTGGCTAGAAGCAGGATCTGCGCGTGGCATTGCCAGCGGGAGCTGCTCCCCACCAGACCAAGGAGTCCGCTCTGGGAAGGCACAGTAAGCACCTTCTGCACACTGAGTCCCTCCTGGACAGAACTATGGCAAGTCTAAGCACTGTGTAAGTGGGGTCTTGGCCGGAGGGTAGCCACATGGATTGCCATCCAAACAAGGACACTTCTGAGAGTGAAACAGGGCACTACCAGTACATACACCTGGCCCGCAGGAGCTCTGGGACGCCCCAGGTAAGCTGAGGTAGAGGCTCACCGAGCCAACTCTATCTGTGCAGGAGTCTATGAGGGCCTCATCTTTAGCCCAGGACAAGGACAGACGGCCCAGTCTGACCATGCAAGAGGTCAGTTTCGTTTATCGCATTGACCTGGGGACGCCGCTGACACTGAGTTAGTGGAGACTAGGGACGCTAACTGTCCTGCACGCAATGTATGAAACATCCCCAGGAGACAGGAAAGAGCCTGGCCCCAAATGCCAGCTACTACTGAGAAATATTGGTTAGCATGGTAGGGGGTAATTACTGTAATAATGTAAAATTCAGGACGACAACCTCAAATGTCTCCAGGTGGGGACTAAAGGAGATATGCCCCTTCCGAAGACGTTCAAATTCAAGTTTAAAAGACACTCTCAAACAAGATGGCCTATGCATTGAATTTGGCTTTTGGTCTCCAGACTTTAGCCTTTTAATGAAGGTTCACTGATCAAAAAAGCTGTTTATAATATATTCTATGAAAACAAAAGGCTGCTAATCCATATGATCTCACTTCACATACATACATGTATATGTGTGTGTAATACATGCATGTATTTCCTCTTCATATACACACACATATACATGGAGAGAGAGAGGAGATATGTATGTGCATACAAAAACTGTTTTCCCCCTTAAAGTTTCTGGCGCTCTGGGGAGATGTGCTGCACTGAGCAGGTACTGGCAGCTGCTCAGCACGGAGGCCCCCTGGGAACAGTCTATGAAAAGAAACAGCAGCCACAACTGTAGGGACTCTGCCTGTGATTGTCATCACATCCCAGATGACTTGTCCTAACCCTCCATCAGACTCCTGACGTACGTAAATCCACACCCCGGGCTCGGCCTGCTGACCCAAAGGAACTGAGCGATGTGGAGGGCCGGGCGGGGCGCAGATCAAATCAGTCCCCACGCGTACGTTCTTCTGTGAGGAAAACACGTGCCCTGGCCACCAAGACAATCATTTCTGGGCTCAAAAACAGGAAGAAATTCACTAAACACTACACCGCCTGCACAAAGGGCAGAGACGGTTTGCCAAGAACACAGCCTTGTCCCGACTGGGACATCAGCTACGTCTTTAAAGGCAGGACCCACTGCCAGATGCATGCTTTCTGAGGCCAAGGGGAAGTCTCACCTGCCCCAGATCTTCTCAGGTGGCTTTGAGATTATTGTCACTTAGGCCTATAGCTGGCAAGGCGCCAGTTGGACTGTTTCTTCAGGTGGGGGACATATCTTTTCTAAGCTCCTTAGTGATGCTAGGTCCCCCACCTGCATGACTCACTTGTCACAACAGTCCTCCAGCGAGCTGAGTCCCTGTGATGGGCTATCTCCTTTTATCCTAACCATGACCCCAGGAGGCAAGCATTGCTGTTCCCATTTCACTGACAAAGAAACCGAGGCTCAGCGAGCTGAGTCAGTGTCAGGTTTCAAGTCCAGTCTGGTCAGCCCGCAGTCCTTGCCTTCCCCTGCTTGCCCGTGCCTGCACACCTCCTGGGAGAGGCAGGGCAGCCACTGGCGCTGGCTCGCCTTGGGATAATGTCCAAAGACACGAGAGGCTATGGAACTAGACATTTGGAATTTATCCCCTGTGTCACTGAACTAGACATGAGCCAGAAATGTCCCCCTACAATGGCCAGTGAAATTAAGTTTAAAGAATGATGAATTTGTTTGCATGATTGATGAGTGTGGGGAAAGGGATACACATCACCATTTCTGACTCTCAGGGCCCATCCAGCATCGTTAAATGATGTATCAGCTACCTACTGCCACATAACAAACAACCCCAAAACTAAGTGGCCTACAACACCACCATTCATCCAGCTCACAGGATACAGTAAGTCCTCACTTACCATCATCAATGGGTTCAGGGACTTTAAGGGAAATGATGGATAATGAAACAAATTTTACCATAGACTGATTGATAAAAACTGGAGTTCAGTTCCTACGGCATCTTAACATTGTAACAAAAACGACATTGGACAAAACAATGTTATTTAACAACCTGCTGTGTCGGCATTGGGGCCAGGCTAGGCCGAGTGGTCCTTCTGATCTTGGGGCAGGTCAGCTGTTGGTGGGCTTTGCTGATGTTCACTGTGCCCTCCCATGTCGGAGGCCTGCCCTGGACAACTGGACTGACTCATTCCGGTCCATCTGGTCTCTCATCATCCAGCAGGCTAGCCTGGGCTCATTCGCATGACCGCACAGGTTTTCAAGACAGAGAAATCCACAAAGCCTCTTAAAGCCTAGGCTCAGGACTGGCACCATGTCACTCCTGCCACTTTCTATTGGCTACAGCAAGCCTTACGGCCAACCCAAATTCGAGAGGTGGGAAAACACACTTTGCCTCTTGATAGAAAGAGCTACACGGTCATACTGCATAGCAGCGTGGCTATAGAAAGGGGAATACTTATGGCCATTTTTGCAAATGATATACAACTGGCTTAACATCAGCTCTATTAGTAACCACTTCGTGCTTCTCAAGATGGTCCTCAGTACTGCCCCTCAGTACTGACCTATTCAATTCAAGTTACCCTGAAGCACCTGACCCAGGTGGATACCAACACTCAATCCTCATCCCATGCCTGCACCTTGTATCAAATAGCCTCCTTTAATTCTTCTAGAAACTTTAGCTCAAGGAGACAGCCCCCCTACACACAAACCCAACTAATTAGGGTAGGAGAGCCCATTGCCTTTGGGGGAGCTGACCTCGGCTGGATCTCAGTCCACTTCTCTGTGCACTCTTTCTTTTTCAAAACCACTTCTAGGGCACCCGTGACACGTCTATCGGTGTTCTAGCATCTGGGAATATCGGGGAAACACTAGACCCAGTTCCTACCCTCATGGAGCTCATAGCTTAGCAGGATAAACCGACACAAACCAAGACCACTTTAATCTGTTGTTACAAACTCAGTGAAAGAAATGGGAACAGGACTATAGCCCAGAGGGGCCAATAAGACTTGGAAGGAAGAGGAGGTGACACCTGAAACGAACCCTAGTGGAGAGAGAATGTCATGAGCACTGAATGAAAGTGGGAACTGGCATGATATGGGCTGGAAGCAGAGCGCTTCATCCCACGAGAGCAGAGATGAGGTGCGAATGGAGACGGAGCCGGAGCCGTGGGCCTTGAGAGCAGCGTGGATGATTTTGGATTTTCTGCTGAGGGCAATAAGACTATAGGGATTTAAGCAGCCATTGGAATCATCTATATTTTATAGCATCTTGGCAACTATGTGGGAAATGAATTGAAAACCAAGAGGGAGGAGGTCACTTAGGAAGTGATGGTAGTAACTGCTGAGAGACTTGAAGAACGTGGTGAGTGTAAAGAAGTGATCTTTCAGATAAATACGTCAGAGGAAACAATTGGCAGAGCTTGTAGACCGACTGGCTAAGAAGGCGAAGGAGGGGGATGTCAGACACACTACATTTCCTCATTAGATCACCAGGTGGCAGGAAATGATGGTCAGCGTGACCCATGGTGAGGTTTGAAGTATCTGTGGAACTTCGAAGTGAAGGTGTGAGGAAGCAATTGGATATGTCAGAACTAAGCTTAAGTCACAGGACTAGAGTTGTGAACCTACAGAAGAGCCAAGAAAGTAGATAAATCAGTTGGGGGGTTAAGAATGCAGACAAGAGTATTTAGAATGAACATTAGGGAATATCAACAAGTAAAAGATTCTTGGCAAAGGAAGAGCCCATTACAAAAAAAAAAAGAAAAAAGGACAGCTCATGAAAGAAGAGAAGGAGTAACTGGAGGGGTGTTAGGAACACCAGGGAACTTCAGTCTCAGTGAATACCCAGGGAATAGAAAAGTTAAGATTACGGAGTGACCAATAGTTTCCAATGCATTCCAGGGAGATGAAGACTGAAAAAAATAAATGCCCAATTGATTTGGCAATTTAGGAGGTAATCAATGACTTTAATTAACAATAGCAAAGAGTTACCCAATGCTTCCATGCCCTAGTATTAAGCTAAGTCTTATATCTGTATTTTTCAAGCAGTTCTTGCAACAGCCCTTCAATCAATAACAGCTACCATTTCTTAAGTGATTACCACATGTCATGAATCTGCTAACTTCATCCTTAGAACAATCACAGAGGCAGGTTTTCATTGTGAAGTAGGATTAACCACCTTGCCCAAGTTCACACAACTGGTAAACGGGGGGCTGAGATCCAGACCCAGGCAGTCCAGCTAGAGGGACCCCCGCTCTGAACCAGGGTGTCATTCTGCCTCTCCTTACAAGTATTACCTTCGTTTTCCATCCCAGAGTTCACACACGGCATGGCCAGGATTTAAACCTGAGCGGGTCCCCGTCACACACCTTGTGCTTATTAACTGGCACACTGGGTGCAGTGGCCGGCGCAGCCTCTGAAGAGTGGGGGAGTAAGAGCCAAACCACAGGAGGCTTACACACACTCGGGTGGTAAGGAATTGAGCTATAGAGGTATGTCCCCTCAGAATGACAAAGTGGAGATCCAGAGAGAAGGGAAGCGGACAGAGCTCTTCCAAACACCCAGAGGGCCACGGCGAAGACGGAAGTCTAGTCCCTCAGCTGAAACTTGGGTGCACACGGGCACCTTGACAGGGCCCTGGAGTTTGGGGGGCACGGCTCCTTTCCTCCCGCCCAAGGCACTGAGCTGGCCTCCAAAGGGGTCTTCAAGAGAAACCTTGCTGCCTCCCCCAAAAGCCAGGCACCACCAGCTCCTTACAGAGAGGGAGAAGGTATACGCTAGTTTTCTGGAAGCACTCACTCAGTGCACCAATTCATCTTCACTGTGATCGGCCGTTACTCACAGCATTCCCACGGGTGCAGCACCAGCTGGAGCCAAACTTGGTAATCGTCTCCTGTCTCACCCTCAGCAATTGTATATTATATTCCCGCCGATGGTGTGTACACTGATATAAATTGCTCACTAATAAACATGTCTCTTAAGAGCCTTATTTATCTCTGGGAAGCATCATGAAATAATCACACAGATTCATCATGCCATATTCGGCCCTTAGACTTTATAGGAGATTCCCCATTAACTTTAACGGGGAAGGTTGTTAGGTGTCTTTTCCCCCCTCCCCTCGCATAGATCAAGGTTAGTGCGTGGCCCATAAAAGATATATTTTCAGAAGACCTACTGGGTTATTCCTACTCACCTCAGTGGCTGCAAGTGTCCTCCCAGGATGCTTTCTCCCATTTTGCTGCCTCCACATTGGAAGATCTTCCCCTCCAGGCTTCCTACCCCAGCCCCCGTATATCGGTTTCACGTGAGGAAATTCTCCCTGCCTTAAACTCCAGCATTCTTTCCTCAGCTGCACCCCAGGGCCTTCTCCTTACTAGTACCAGTGTAAAGCTGCTCCCAGCATGACCACCTAAAACCGCGGCCAGCCTTCTGTAGGTGCTTCCGGCTACTGGCCAGCCCTTTGTCCCTCGTCTTCCTCCACGTGCACTTACCTACACATTCTGATCCTTTAGGCTTCCTTCTTCAGTTGGAGCAGGTCACTTTCTACTTTCTGATTTTTGGCTGGTTGGTTTCGGAGTTGGTTCTTATATTAGTTAGGGGAACAGTTCAGCTGCTGTACCAAAAAGGCCCCCTATGACCAGAAAAAGAGTGCACTTTCTCTTGCACGGAGCTGTTCTGAGGGAAGTCGTGGGGGGCCGCTCTGCACCACATGGTTACCTCAGGGCCTCGGTTTTCTGTATCTTACTGCTCTGCAGTTCTTGGCTCGTGGTCAAAGCCAAGCCGTCAGCACGTCTGGCCTCAGGATTTGAGCTCATGGAGTTGAAAGGGAGGGAAAATGTCTTCTCTTGTGTGGCAATGAACTGGAAGTGATGCTTCCACTCACCTTCCCTTGGCCTACACTAGGTCCCAGAGGTACCTCTGGCTGCCTCATACGCAATGTAAGTTCTGCTGCTGTGTGTAGAATGGGGGGAGAATGGGTTTCTGCGGCCCTCTCGTCCTCTCCCCCAGGTTGTGCTTGGCTGGGTAACGTAGAACTGAAATGCTTGGAATCAAACACAGTTAAAGGAAATCTGTCCCCGGAATACGATTTGTGTAGAAGAATGACGTGTAAATCAAAGAGCTGAGTGACAGATTCTGTCGCCGTGCCTCAACTCTCCCTCAACTAAAACACGTTCTTCAAGGTTCATGTAAGAAAAAGGCCTTAATAGAAAAGAGTTGTTTTTGGCTTCTCTCTCTCACAGCTTATCTGATCCATCAGCAAATACCACGGGTTCTTCCTTGACTACGTATTTGGAATCTAACCATTTCTCCACCTCCACCACCAACCCAAAGAACCATCAGCTCTCTCCTGGGTTATGTCGGTAGCCTGTTAATGATTGGAATTCGGGAGTAAAAGCCAGGATACTTACAATGATCTGCAAGGCCTACATCTGCTCTTATCTCCTCCCAGTACCCCCTCGCCCCATCTCATCACGTACCACCCTGCTCCTGCTCCCTACCCTTTCCAAACCTGCTTCAGCCACACTGGCCTCCTTGCTGTTTCTAAGACATGCCTACCATACCTTGCCTCAGGGCTTTGCACTGGCTGTTCCCTTTGCCTGGAATGCTCTTCCCTCAGATACCCATATGGCTCCCTCCCTTACCCACTCCAGGTCAAATGCACCTTACCAGTGAGTTTTCCCCTGACTAACCCATACAAAATAGCAACCCCATGTCTACTTCTATGCTGATGAAAGTTTAACAGTTAGCTGTTTCTGAATTGTAGTATTTTATGTGTGTGATGTAAATATTTCCACCACAGCCAATTTCAAGCAGCAAACATGGGGTAATTAAACATGGGTTTGAGGGAGATATACACAATTTTCAAGAGCTAGTACAAGCCAGCTCCAGGATACCGTTGTCCACATTTTACCCTATTTTTTGTTTCCTTCGCACTTATCACTGCCTGGTATGTTGTTTGTTCACTTGCTTGTTAATAGCACGTGTGTGCCTGAGTAAATTGTAAGGTGGATGAGGAAAAATATTACATCTTCACTGCCATACCCCTATCGTACAGAATATCTTAGGCACTCAGTAAGGTTTGTTGGAATGAATAAATGAATGAAATGGCAAAGATCACAGACAATTCCCGTTAAGAGAAAACACATTATAATCAAATCTATGGGACAATGTTCTTCACCACTTGCACCGATTGTCTTAATCAGAGCTCAGCACCAGGAGAGGGAGGAAAGCTGTCCAGAGAACACGGAAGAGTGATTCCTTAATGGAGACAATTACAGGAGTGGACCGGACAGAAAACATGCCGCATCAGAAGAATGCAGAGGAGAACCAAACCTGGCAGGAGCCAGAAGCAGGCATGGAGAGTCCACCTGGGTTTTAGCATCAGCGAAAACAGATTCTGGATTAAGTTGGGGCTGTGGCGATGTTCTAGAAAACTAAGGCCAGCGGGGTATGATGGATTATAGCTTTTCCTGCACTGAAGGGTCAGACAGAGGGAAGACGGTAACAATCCAAGAAATTCACTGGAAGCAGATGTGGGGTACTCTATTAGCTATAAAATTAATGGCACAAACTTTAATGGCACCAGCCAACGTGAGAGAAGATGGGAGCGAAACGGTGCTGTTGTACATAGCTGGGAACGCAGTAATTTGGTGCCGTCCTTTGGGGAGATAATATGTAGTAAGAAGAAACAAAAATGTTCACACCTTTCAACCCAGTAATCCCACCCCCTGTCTTTTATCCAAAGGAAGAATTTAATAGAAGAAACTATAAATACGAGGATGCTTATAAAGCTGTCACCATCATAGACAAAAGTTGAAAGTCATCTAAATGTTCATTAATAGGGAATGACTTAACAACTGATAGTCTACTGACTTGATGGAATATTTGTCACAAAGCTCTAAAAAACAATTAGAAGTCGCACAGCAACACTAATGATGCTGATGACCGATGTGGAATGAACCCCACCTACATGTAGGCTATACTAGTTTCACATTCTTTAAACTCTATTCACAACCTAAAACTGAAAGAGAATGTGCAAAAATCGTTGTGTTCAGGAAGGAGCATTTTTTTTCTTTTTTCTAAAATTGACTTTATTTATTTCTTAATGTTGTAATGTTAGTAAACTTTTGATAATAAAAAAAATCACTTTTACACACAAATGGAGGTTTGAAGTGTGGGAAGCAGGCACCCCTTGTTTTGGTGGACGGTCAGCTACTACTGCCCCATGACATCTATCACCACTGGGAATCGCTGAAGAATGTGAGGACATATGCCTTCTGCCCAGAACGCCGTCCAGCCTGGTCACAGTGACCATGACATCTGTCCTAGCTATGGAATGTGGGGGCAGAGAATCACTGGGATATTGGGCATTGGGTGGCCTCTTGGGGTTCTAGTAGTCACGTAGCATTTCCTGTCTATAGACAAGGACAACAACTTAAGGCAATGAACTTCACGAGGCTACTTCCTGCCTTCCAGGCTAAACACTGAGCAGCAGCCCCAGGCTCCAAGGCCAGGGTGGGAAAGACCTAGCCCTCCTTAGTCAGCAGCCAGGGAACCTGCTGCCCCTACAGCCTCTGCTGCCTGAGGAGAGCTGAGCTCCTAGCAATTATTTAATTAGTCTCTGAGCCCGCAGGCCCCTTGCTCTCAGAACCACCAGAGCGCAAGAGAAAAAGAGGCATGATTTCTTCCTTTTGCAACTTGTCCTTTTTAATAGCTCAAGCCCCTCCCTCCCCCGTGATGAGAGCCATACAATCTCATACAGACAATAGTTGTCCAGGGCAGATGAACTGACTCTGGGCAAAACTGCACTTTAAATTCCCCCATAAAAATAGTTGTCAGGCTCAGTGGATTAAGCACGGGCCGGGAACCAGAGGGTCCCGGTTCGATTCCCAGTCGGGGCACATGCCTGGGTTGCGGGCCAGGTCCCCAGTGAGGGCCATGTGAGAGGCAACCACACATTGCTGTTTCTCTCCTTCTCTGTCTCCCTCCCTTCCCCTCTCTCTAAAAATAAATAAAAATAAAATCTTTAAAAAAAAAATAGTTGTCAGCCTTCACCTGAACCTTATCCACAGGAAAACCCTCTCCTACCTCTTGCCACTCCGCTCGTTTAAAAGGCAAAGCAGTGTCACCACAGCTTCAACGGTCTACAAGTCCCGCGAATTCAGTCCCCTCCTACGCCACTGCAGCTTCTACCACCCACATTCCCTTCCTTCCCATCAACTAGAACAGAAAGGGGCTGCACATCAGAATCACTATTGCCATCATCCCCGTTGTGTTTACTGAGCCCTGATGTTGAGCACAGTGTGGCCCCAACCTTTATTCATCCGCTTAATCTTCACAATAGTTCTGTACAGTAGCTATTGGTTCACTTTCCCATTTCACAGATCGGAAAACCGAGACTCAGCAAAGTTACTCGTCCAAGGTCACACAGGACATGGCAGAAGCAGGACTGGAATGACTTAGGTTTGCTCTCGGGACCTGACCATATTCATCATGTGATTACTGACACCATAGAAGAGAAACACAGCACTCAGAATGGAAAAGCTGCCAAAGTTCAATTTGCCTTCTAAAGTATTTCTGAGTTGCTGGGTATTTACTTAAACACAACCGTAAATTCACACTGACAGCGGCCCGGGTAAAGCTTCCAGCAACACCCCAAACCAGCAAAGTTTTCTTAGAAAGCAGGCCTCAACTCTGGCTCCGCGCCCTGGGAAGAAGGCGGTGGGGCTCAAACTAAAAACAAAACTAATTTTAATTGTGAACCTAAAACTTCTCTAAGTAAAAAGTCTGAATAAAAAAAAAAGTTTGACGAGCCCTGTGATACTTCTGGGCCTCGGTCACCCTGCTGCGGGGCCCTCCCACAGCACAGAACACGGAGAAGTAACATCCCTACCTGCGGGAGAAGTGAGCGCAGGTGGTCCGGATGGAGGCAGAGCAGTAGTCGGAGCTGGGCGCTGCGAGGTCGCCTGACGCCAGGAGATGCGGGTACCAGCAGGAGGCTCCCCTCAGGGTGTCCCTGACATAGCTCAGCTGGGCGGAGTTCTTCTGCAGGTGGTGGGGGAGTGCAGCCAGGCGCCACATAACGACCTTTCAATGACAGACCGCAAGCACGCGCACACAGCCACAGGGAGCCTGAAGCGATGGTTCGGTAGATTGGGATGGCCCTGAGACATTCCTGGCGCCTAGTGACGTCTCGCTGTCGTAAAGTCCTGAGGTATAGCTGTCACGCTGTCCTAGAGCAAGGCATTCCTCGCGTGTTTGTGGCGATGCTGGTATAAACAAAGCTACCGACTGTGCTGCCAGCAGTATGAAGGTACGGCGCAGACGATTCCATGTACTACATAAGACATGATAACGATCATACATGACTGCTACTGGTTTATGTGTTTACCGCACTACGCATTTTAGAGTGATTTTAGAGCGAACTCTTTCTACTTAAAAAAAGTTCGCCATAAAGCAGTAAGCCGTGCTACGTTGGCAGCAGCCTCCTACGTTTCGAGTTGACCGTGTCTCCTGGCCGCATTATTTTCTCCTGCGCTTGCCTCAGTTTCCCATTGTTTGTACCGTCCTGTGCTGTGCAGGCTTGGACTGTGGGAGCAGCAGGCTCAACCGTGTAGCCCAGGCATGCCGTAGGCTAGACTACCTCGGCGTGAGCCAGCGCATTCTGTGTTTGCACAAGCACGCTCTATGTTTGCACAAGCACAAAATCGCCGAACAGAGTGTTTCTCAGAGGGTGTCCTTATTGTCGAGCGGTCTGTGACTGTATGAAATTACCGAAGAAAACACAGATCTCACTATGGATGTAATGTCATTTGCACCCCCAGGATGGCAAGGAAGGAAGGATCCCCGAGGCAGTCCTGAGAAGCAAGGCTCATCGCCAAACCTCCTGTGGGAAGACCTCCACTATTTCCGCTAACCTACCACAAAACAGCTCTGACTCCTCTGGCCGGGATGCACGGCCCAGGTGATCCTACTGCTGCCGCCTCCCTCTGCAGCCTCAGCTCCCAGGATTACAACCCCCGCGCCCCAGGGCCAACGCGCTCATTCTTCCACAAACACGCCAGGCCTGTGCTGGTCTCCACACACGCGGCCTCCGGCGCCCTCCTGCGCCCTTGCTAGAAAACCCACCTTTCCTCTCCCTCCACTGATTTGACAAGGCCTGCTAAGCCGCTGCACCTCCTCAACCCCCTTCTCCTTGTTCCCCCTTCTGCCTCCTGCTCCCAATTTGTCATCCTTTCCTTTGGACTCCAAAACAAACGGTGTTCAGCTTCATTTTGACACTCCTTTCGTGGCGTTATCATTGTTGGCTGCCATACCGATCTCCCTGACTCTACCAAGAGCAACCAGAAGGTAGCCGGGCCTCAGTCATCCTTATCTCTTACCCCCCTTCCTATCCTGCTCTCCTTACGGCTCTTGAATCAACCCCTATGAATGTACGGAGAGGATTCTTAAGTTAGTAGGCAAAGTAATCCTGTTTCCAAATAACGGAAGTTCTCTAGAAGTCCTGGGAACATTCTGTGTTAAGTGACTTGGGACAGGTGACAGAGAAAATTAAATCAACCTGTGTGAATGCACTTGCGATCCCACCCCAGTGAGACTAAAACTGTCAGAACTTCCCTAAATCACCCACAAGAAAACTCCTTGTAAGCATAAACACTAGTTTTTCATTCAAGAAACTGGGAGATCTGGGACATAATTAACCAGCCGGGTGGTCTCCCGTCACCATGCCCCCATCCTTGCCTGGTCACTGCCACCTTCCACTGTCCCTCATTCCCCGGCTCCCAGAGCACCCCTTTCCTTCCCACGCCCCTGCCCCTTCTCATTCTCCTCTGCCAGCATCATTTGTGGGTCAGCTGGTTCAAGCTCCCCGTCCACATGATAAAGGACGGCATTCACGGCACCAGCAGGTCACTTTACTGAGTCATCTGTGACTGTGTCATCAAATAGACCACCTTCTGAGCACTTGCGTCCCAGAGTGTTGCTGGTGATTCAGGTTTCTAAATAGAAATCTAGAAAACTTATTTTAGGGCAGACACAGAATGACCTGGCCTTCTCCACATTTTCACAGGGTTTGATGCAGAAGCTTCAAGAGAAGAGACCGGAATTGGCTCATTTCGGTCTACCCCAGAAGATTCGCCACTCTTAAATCAATCACCCCTGGGAATTGGTCAGGAAGCCCCGGGCCAGCGTTCTGAGGAAGGCCTGCCTCCTTGGCTCCTAGGGAAGTAGGGGGTTGCCTGAGAAGGACAGCGCAGGGCCCAGGGCTGGAATTCCTCCCGTGGGGACATGCACCTCGCGCCTGGCCTGCGGAGCACCAGGAGCCCTCCAGCACTGTGCCTCAGACTCAGGCACACCCTGACAAACTGTGCCTTGCGTCCTGGCACAAGCTCCACATGGGAGAAGGACAAGGTCGGGACAGGTACGGGGCTTTCCGCCTTACCTGGCCTGGCTGAAGGACACTCGGTACTCATCTAGAGAACCAGCTGCGTGCCGGTTGCTCTAGCACCACTTGTTGAGAGGGCCATCTGTCCTCCTTGGAGTCATTTTTGCACCTTTCTCAAAAATCACTTGGGCAGATCTATGTGAGTCAAGTTCCTGGCTCTCTGTTCTGTTCCGCGGATCTTTGGGTCTATCCCTCCACAGTCACCATGCTGTCTTGTTTGACATGGCTACATAATAATAAGTCTTAACAATAAGACTTATTTCTCTCACTTTAGTCTTCTTTTTCAGAATTGTTTTAGCTATTCTAGTTCCATTGCATTTCCATCAAAATTTTAGAATAATGGTCTATATCTAAAAATGATTCATCCTGAGATTTTGATAGGAGACAGGTTAAACCTATATATCAGTTTGGGGAGAAATTGACATCTTTATTGAGCTGAGCCTTCTAATCCATGAACATGGTATGTCTTTCCATTCATTTAAAGTCTCTAATTTATATCATTGTGCTTTATGGTTTTCAGCATATATGTTCATGTGTTTTGTTAGATTTATACCTCAGAATTTTATCTTCTAGTGAGTGATTGTAAATGATACTATATTCTTAATTTTACAGGATCACTGCCAGTGTATAAACATATCATTGATTTTTTCGTATGCTTACCTTGTATCCTATGGCCTTGCTAAACTCACTGATTTGTTGTGAGATTTTCTTTTTGTTTCTTTGGTAGATTCCTTGGAATTTTCTACATAGACAATCATGTCATCTGCCATAGGAACAGTTTTATTTCTTCCTTATTAATCTGTATACCTTTATTTCCTTTTCTTGCTTTACAGTGCTGGCTAGAAATTCCAACACAATGTTGTTCTAGAGTGGTAAAAGCTGGCATCTTTGCCTTGTTTCTGAACTTGGGGGTAAAGCATTCAGTCTTTAAGTATAAAGTTAGTTGTAAGAGTTTTGTAGATGCTCTCTTTTCAAGTTGGGGGTGTTTTCTTTATCCCCAGTTTTCTGAGAAAGTGTTTGTTTGTTTTTTTTTTAACTACAAACGGGTTGTTGAAGTTTGTCAAGTTCTTTTCCTGCATTAATTGATATGATCATGTCATATTTTTAGCCTGTTAATATGATACATTTCACTGACTGATTTTTGATTATTGAATCATCCTATATCCTTAGCATAAACTCCACTCTATCTTGGTATATAATTTTTTAATATACTACTAAATTCCATTTGCTAATATTTTGTTACAGATCTTTGCATTTGTATGGATGAGATATACTGGTCTATAGTTTTCCTTTCTCATAATTTTTTTAGTGGTATCAAGATAATGTTAACTTCATAGAATAAATTAAGGAATATTCCCAACTTTTTTATTTTATGGAATAAATTTGTATAGACTTGGTTTAAATGTTTGGTAGAATTCTCCAGTGAAACCATCTTGGCCTGGAGAGTTCCTTTGGGAGTATTTAAATATAAACTTGATTCCCTTGGGAGTTAAAAGGCTATTCAAATGATCCGTTCGGTGTTGGTATGTAACAGTTTTGTGTTTTTCAGTAAGGGATCCGTTTCCTCCCCCAAGTTGTCAAAATTATGCCTGTAGAGTAGCTAGTGGTGCTCCATTACTACCTCTTGGTGCCCACAGGGCCTGCTGGTAGCCCCGTTTCATTCCTGACATTGGTCATTTGTGTCTTCTCTCTCTTTTTTACTTTGTCAGTCTTGCTAGGGTCTTATCAATTTTATTGATTTCTTTTTCCAAAGCACCCTCTCTTTGTTTCATTGATTTTTCTCTGTTTCTGTTTTCAATTTTATTGCTTTCTGCTCTTATCTTTATTATTTCCTTCCTGCTGCTTGCTTTGTGTTTGTTCTGCTCTTCTTTTTCCCAGATTCCTATAGCGGGGCCTATATTATTGATTTGAGATTTTTCTCCTTCTGAATGTACATATTTGGTGCCATACAGTTGCTGTCAGCACTGCCCCAGTTGGGTCCCACAATTTTGATATGTTGCATTTTCATTTTCATTCAGTGCCATGCAGTATGTCATGTCTGCTGATACTTCCTCTTTAACCCATGGCTTATTTAGAAATGTGTCTTCAGTCTCCACTATCCGGAGATTTTTTAGCTATCTTTCTGTTACTGATTTCTAGTCTGATTTCATTGTGGTTGGGAACACACTCTGTATGATTTCAGTGATTCCCCAATTGTTGAGGTTTGCTTGAACAGCCCAGGATATGCTCTGTCTTGGTGTGTGTTCCACGGGCAATTGAAAAGGATGTATACGCTGTTGTCTGGATGAAGTGTTCTACAAATGCCTATTAGGTCCTATTGGTTAATTGTGTCAGCATCTATTGATTGTCTTTTTTCATTCAGTCAAGATTTTCCATGGAAACCTGGACATTTTCGCATGACGCCGTAAGTCTCTAGTTCTTATTTAAACCTTCTATTTTAGTTGGCTTAGGGGAGAAGGGGCCTCATTCCTGGTCAGGAGGGATGCAAGCCCTGGCTCGCTACCTGGCCTTCTCTGGCACCACTCCTGGGGGTGTTGGGACGCCTTCTTCCAGCCTCCAGAGGATGCACGTCTAGGATCCCACTTGGCCTTCTCTGGCGGGGTGGGGTGGAGCCATGCTGTTCTCTGTGGTGTTTGCCTGGAGTAGAGTGGTTATTGTCTACAAGGTTTCTGTCCTGCTAGTCTGCCTCTTTTCTGCTCCTCTCTCTCTCTCTCTCTCTCTCTCTCTCTCTCTCTCTCGGCTCTAGAGATCAGGCTTTAATTGGGACTTTTTAAAATCTGCACCCATTGGTGTTTCTAGGCTGCTGATTTCTTTAGCTCCAAGTCTGGGGTCTATAAGGCAAACAAACAAACAAACAAACGAACAAAAACCTGAAAACTCATCAAGATGCCATTCCCGCAGGCCTGAGGTCCCCAGCTACTGCTTCGTACCAGTCGGGCTCCTTGTACTTGCTCCGCTCACCGTACTGCGCTTGGAGGTAGGTTAAGTACCAGCATGTCCACATCATCTCCCCAGAAACAGAAGTCCCATGAAACTCTTCTCCTTCTTTCTCGTTCACTCTTTTTCCTATACATTTTAAAACACTTGAGAAGTATCCATAATGCAATTCTGCTTTCTTAAACTTAGCCTTACAACATAAATATGATTTTAATGGTAACACGTAATTTCTTAGCCAGCTTCTCCTGAACTACTTGAATAGTTTCCAATGCTGTATTGTGTAGTTCCTTTAGCCCTTCTCCTAGTGAACATGTGACCTGTGTCCAAGGGCCGACTGATGTAAAAGCCACTGTAATTAACAGCTCTGTGTGTCAAACGTCATTTCTTATTTGAGAGGGTTTTTTTATTAGGATAACTTCCTAGAAATGAGGTTACTGAGTTATAAGAGAAGAATATTGTACCTTGTATATTGTTCAAAGCACAGCTTGGGATGAGTTTACAAGAAACCACAATGGAGACCTACGGTAATATCTGCATTCAAAGGGGCCCGAACACTTTCACTCCCGTTCAGTTTGAGGCTGAGAAGGTCACCAGCGTGACTAAAACAGAGGTGGCCATCACGGTCCTTCCTGCAGGAGTCCCTCACCCAGCTGTCAGTCAGGAACCACTTATTAGCGTTTGCGTCTTAGGCAGGTTGCCTCCCTGGAATAATCGTCAAACCCTTTATTGCCCCCATGCCATATTTCTTAGCTTTATTAGGATGTGTATTCTCGCCACAAATCATTTTAGAGCATTTATATGTGCTAGGCTTAAAGTTTTTATGGCCTCCATAAGTCACTCCAAAATGAGGGCTCAGCCTGTGCTGTTCAAATTAGTAGCCACTTGCCACCTGTGGGTCTCTAAGTTTAAATGAACTAAAATTTAAAATGTAGGTCCCCATTTGCACTCACAACACTCAAGAGCCCCATGTGGCTAGCTGCGAATATGTCCGACAGGGTGGAGTACAGACATTTTCCATCAGCCCAGAAAATCCTACTGAATAGTGCTGGCTAAGCTATTCCTCTTCGAACTTGGCTGTCACAGGGAAACTTTCCATAAAGGAATTCAGGTCTAGGATAAAATGCATCCTCCTACTCCTGCAAGATGCGGAGGAGCACCCCACCTGAAGAGGCCAACGTTAATAATAATCACTAACAGCGACCGAGGATTTTCTAGGTGCCAGGCACTCTGCTAAACCTAGCCACTTCCCCACATAATGAGAAATTCCAGTGAAGAAGTTTTTCCCATTCATTATAAGTCACTTGTTGGGAAGAAATGTTTTGTTTAATATGCTGCTCAGGGCAGAGAGTGAGAATCCAAGATTGTGCCCAAGAAGTAAAAGGCACTCGTCAAATTAATCTATAATAATTTGTTTTTCTGCGATGGAGCAGGCAGAGCGTAGAAAAATACAGCATTGGGAGAGTGTGAGCCTGAAGTGGTCGTGGAGCTCCTCAACCCCTTTAAAAAACCTCGTGTGATGTAGGATGGACCCCCCCCACACGGGGCCTGGGGGCAGCAGCCTTAGGAGAAAGGAAAGGAAGCGCGGCCTGGTGTCTCCCAGAGAGAAAGACAGAAAGTCTGAGGTCGGCTCAGTGCCAGATGCTCCCTCTCGCTGGCTGAGAGCCTGCTCAAGCCTCAGTATTGTAACCTGCGCTACGGGCACAGTGTCACCTAGCAGAGACAGGTGATAGAAGTGCATTGAAGGAGGGGCAGGGGCTTCATCAGTGCCACCTCCCAGGTCACCCCTGGGCTGCATGCCTTTGAGCCCAACTGAGATGGGCACAACAGAGCCAACGAGGTGGCACTTACGCTCCACGGCCGATCGGGACAGACCACACAGCAGTGCGGAAGGGCTCATCTGTGCTCTCCAAGAGTGGCTTTTCAACACCCAAAAGCCTGGGGCTCGTGGCTCACCCAGTGCCACTGGGAGAGGACACGGGATGAAGCCAGCCCTTCGGGGGCCCCTGGGATCTTGCTCCCGGCCCCGGGAACAGAGGAGATGACGGAAACGTGTTGTCCCGTGAAATGCTTGATGCTGCTTGATGCAGCCAGGAAGCAGCGAGGGGTGTCTGCAGTTCTGTATGCGGCGGAGTGGGAGCGCCGGTGCCGCCTGAGATGCTGGGCTTTAAACCTGTCACAGTGAATAGTCAGGAATTAATACACCGGCTCCCGGCTCTGGCAATGCAATTTGCCATCTAAATTGTTACCTTCCGCGGACGGGTACATAAACAAAATGAGCAGCGATTTTCAACAGCCTTGGTTTTCTGGTTCTTCCCCAGGAAGAGGGAGGGAAGGGAGTAGAGAAGGGAGTTGGCATTTCACAGATTCCTGCTGTGGGCCAAGCAGTGAGCTGGGTGTCTAGCAGGTCCTGCTCATTTTACTTTACAGCACCCCCCCACCCCGCCCCATCCCATCCTGCCAATGAGGAAAGTGAAGGGGAGAGCTATTTGCTCAAGGTCACAAAGCTGGTGAGCTAAGGAGTCACCCTCAGCTTTGGTGGTTCTGGCTCCAGCTTCACCCTCTTTCACAGAATCGGGTCTCAAAACAGGTCCAGGGGAATGGAGTCCACGTGTGGTTCTGTGGGGAAATGGGACCACGGGCAGAGCAACACCCAGCGCCCAGGGGCAGCCTTTCACCCTCTCTGTGCACCCGTCCCACCACTGGGTTCCTTTGCTGCCAACAGCCATGCCTGCCTCTCTCCCTTGGAAGGACAGGCTCAGGGCTCCTGTGGTACTATGTTCACGAGAGGAAAAAACTGGAAGTTTCTGACCTCCCCCATGGCCCTTCACCAAGGACTAGCTGCTTGGGGACTATGAAAACCCAGCTCCATGGCCTGGAGTCAGGACAGACTTTGAGGTGCAACTCTCCAGAACACCCCACGGACCTGCACAGTGGAGGCTGGGGTTCTCCATAGGCCCGGCTTCCACCCTGCCCTGCTCCCCATTTGTTCTTGGTTTCCTCTGGAGGTGGCTCCCTAATAAGTCAGTTTCCCGAGCATCCCTGTCTCAGGGCCTGCGTCTGAGACACCCACCCTAAATCAGAGCAGCGCCCCCCGAAGGCAGCCGACTTGTACCTGGGACAGGGCTGCCTACGTGACTCAAGTCTCTTCTCCTTCCTGAGGCCAACACCTCGCTTCCAGCGTCCACTGAAGGGCCCGGCACATGAATCTTTGCCCGATCAATGAGTACAAACTGATACAATATGTGCATTTGGATGCACGCTGAGCCAAAATTTGAACCAAAAATCAAAAGTGTAGATTTTTAAAACCTCATCCCCCAAAAGTGTCTGCTCTCCCCAAAGAGACAGCCAGCTTGAGGTACAAGCCAGTCGTAACCATTCTATTCTTGAATCACTCAACTCTCACCTGCCCACCTTATCAGGAAGAAAACTCCCCCCTTGAACCTTCTCTATCTCCATTTCCCAGTATCCCCAGGCCCTCCTCGGACTGAAAAGGTCAGTCCTGCTTTCAAATACCCGATGGAGAGAGAACGAGTCTGCTCAGCCTCACTCCTACTATTGTTTCTGTGGCTGCCACGTGGTGTCACCGCTGAAAACTGGTCCTCCAGGATTGGATGGTGACCCCTCCAGTAGGGTCAGAGCCACAGTGTCTGGCCACCCAGGCTGTAGCCCAACTCCAGGGGTGCTCTTCTCACATGCAGCCATGGGACTGCAGGATGCAAACACGCGGTGTGCAGTTTATACAACTGTGCACAGCGGTGGCCTCACCTGTACAAGGCTCAGCACCGCCAGGCTGCAGTTCTCGCAATCTGCAGTCACGTGCTCAGCCAGTTCCACATGGACAGTTAGAAGAACATCCAGCCCCTCCCCATGCTACCCGACTCCTCCTGCCGCTGCGCCTGCTGGCCATCCTGGGACAACTTCCGGGTCTCCCTCATTGCTGAGCTCACCTTTGGGCCTCTTGGCATCCTCTGGCCAAGGGGCCTCGGTCAGGTGACCCAGGGTACCTTAGAGGGCCTACCATCTCTGAACATGAGCAGCTGGGGACACATTCAGTAAAGTCCCTTCTACTCTCCAGCCGCTTAACTCCCACCTTCCCATCTCTCCTCTTAGCCTGTTGAGGACTGGACAGTGCCCTGCTCAAAATTCAGATGTTGAAATCCTAATCCCCAGAAGCTCAGAATGTGACCTTTTAGGGGACCGGGTCTTTAAAGAGGTAATCAAGGTAAAACGGGCCCTTTGGGTGGGCCCTGCCCCAGGATGCCTGGCGTCCTTATAAGAAGAGGAGATGGGAACACAGGCATGCGGAGAGGAAGGACCACATGAGGACACAGGGGGAGGACAGCCATCTACAAGCAGAGAGGCCGCAGAAGAAAGCAAGCCTGCCAGCGCCTTTATCTCGGACTTTTGACTGCCAGAGCCGTGAGACAGCTCACTGCTATTGTGAAAGCCACCCATTCTGTGCAACTTCACTGTGGCAGCCCCAGCAAACAAACAGAAAGCTCCTTACAAACTTTCCTGCCGTCTTCCTTCCTTCCAGCTCTGCCTCCCAGGGGATATTAACAGAAGCCAGCCTTGTTCAGACACAAAGCCCGTCTGCCCCTCCCCTAGGACATGAGTGCCGCCTCATGTTACATTATCGTGATGACGTGGAACCATTCTCATGTTCAAGGTGGCTTCCTGCATCCCCCCAGCCAGAGGAGGGCCGGCAGCTTCTCCCACTACAGTGTTTCATGACCACAAACCAAGCTGCCCTGCCAGCAGCCCACCCCCCAGTTCAGGTCTGAGGGCTTTTGTCCTTGCCTCGCCCTGTGAAGCAAGCGACAATTGTGGTAGCAACACCTCTTACTTTTCTATTTTACCTTCCAGAATTGGAGAGGGAATTTATTAAAAAAAAAAATGTAGCTACCTAGAAGTCACTCCTCTCCCACACAGAAAAGTAACATGAATATTATGTCCCTCACGTTTGGAGCTGCCAGGAATGCCTAAGGGACTTCCCCCGGAGAGATCGAAAGCAACATTGGACCCCAGAGATGGGAGTCATTGCTTATTTGGTTCCCTGGGCTGTGCAGAAACGGAAGGAGGCGGCGCGGGGAGAGGGGGGCTTCTGTTTTCTCCCCACTCGCGGGGCTGCAGTGCACCTCACATTTCCCCAAGGCCATCATTATTTCCTGGAGAAGAAATTCAAATGACCCAGATAGTTCATTCAGTGCGATTGGCCCAAAAAGTACTTACTTAAAAGGCAGTTTTGTCGAAAAGAACATCACAACACAGCCAGGGCTCGGCTCTCATCACCTGAAAAATGCAGGTGCCAGATCCAATGCTGAAATCGGAAGTAATTAGCGAGAGCAGGAGTGGGGGGCGGGAGTTTGGGAGGCAGAGAGAGAGAGAGAGAGAAGGGATACAGGGAGAGAGGAAAGGAGGGAGGGAGAAAGGGGGAAGCAGAGAGGGAGAAAAGAAGGGAGGGAAAGAGAGAGAGAGAGAGAGTTCTTATGAGCTACCCAATGCAATGACTGGAACAAGGCTGTCCATCAGCCTCCTGGAACCTAGAAATTTCTTCTGCAGGGAAAAAAGAGGAAGCACAGAAGCAGCTTATCTTTGGCCACCTCCGTCTCCCACTCCATGCCCATCTCTAACCAGCTAGGACACGCTTCCTCTTCCTCCAAGGCCATTTTCCCACCTCCATGACGGAGCTCAACTCCACAGTTACCCCCTTCCGTTTCCTCTAATTGAAACACTCATTCCATTGGTACTCATTCCATTGATGCAGAAGCTCAGTTCTGCATCAAGAGGAAACTCGCTGGTGGGATTCATTCACACCAACAGTTACTGTGCACCCAGCACCATGCCCGGGGCCCCCAGATGAGGGAAGACCGCACATGAGCCAAGTTGTCATTGGACGAATAAGAAAATGGGGTGAAGGTGCTCTGCGAAAGCATGATGATGTCATTGGCAGGTATCCCGTTTGACATAATTAGAGTGAATATTCATTAAGCAGTTACCATGAGCCCGAGACAGTACTAAGCCCTTTGTTGGAAATTATTTCACTTAATTTATACAACAACAAAAAAAATAAGTATAGGTACCATCTCCGTTTTACAGAGACGGAGGTTAGGAAAAGAGCCAGAACTGACTGCAAGAAGCCATTCCCTTAGCCACATATGACGGAGCCTCTCGGTGCAGGAAAATGTTGCAAGTGATTCTTGAGGGTCCTCGCTCTGCCCTCTAATTCCTGTCCAAAGGACAACAAAGAAACTACTGGTAACTTGGCCTTCCAGCCCCAAACTCAGGATACGTCTCCAAGACAGCCAGAGCTGAGCTCCATGGAGCTGGAGAGTGTGTCCTTACACAGGGGTCCCCACCATCTGTGTGGCTGTGGCGTGGTTTGCACTGTTGGGCAGGCGGTGCTTTACCCACCTGATAACCCTGACCTTTCCCCACCCTTCAGTCCCCCTGGGTCTGACTGGCGAGGCTGAAAGAAGCTACTGAGAAGTCCTACCTCTTGGGGCTCTGTGTACTTGCAGGAAACCTGCATTCTTCCCTGCTCCCAGTGCAGGGCCGGGCCCCAATGCAGGGACAATGGTAATGGTCCAGCAAAGCGTGCGTGGTGTGGGGAGGTGAGCCTGTCCCGCAGGGGGTTCCTTGTTTTGAGATCCACAGGAGCTGCACACCTAGGCCCTGCTCTGCACCATCAGCTCGGCTAGTGAGGAAGCTGCAATTCCACTGCCGGTCGGAGGCTCCTCAATCTGCCTCTTGGTCCAGACTTCAGGTGAGAAGAGATACGCTGTTTATAGGGCCCCCTCAAGCCCCAACAAGAGCCATGCAGAGCCAGAATGGTGAATGGCGGAGTCGAGCAGAGGGCAGGCCTCAGAGGGTCAGATCGGGCACAGACACTCAGCGACAGTCGGTCACACAGTCTGGCCAATGAGGGTTCAGTGACTCAAGGCAAAATGAAAAAACACTTCCTACTGACCCATAATTTGAGGCATTGTATTTCTATCCATAGGAAAGTTTATATAAATATTTATTCACATAGTTACCTATAATAGGTGGGTAGGTACATAGAAATTAAGTATGAAAGGCAACCTCTCATTTCTTAGGATTTCAGTCCCTTTGTGTGACATTCCGAGGAGCCGGCTTCCACGGACCAACGTTTTTGCAAACCTAAGCACAGAGCGGGGTCTGCCAGCATCTTGCACACATTAAACCATTCCTCCCCCTTCTGTGGGGACTCGAAGGTCGGGGACCACACAGGACAGAAGCTCAGCTCTCACAGCATCCAGCCTCAGCTTCCTCCTCTGCAAAACGCAGAGACGGGAGGGGGCCCGTCTGAGAACATTGAGCATCCAGGGCTGCCTGGAGCACAGTCCATGAGCAAAACAGGAAGAGTTCAACAGCCGCCTCCGGCCTCCACGCCCGTGCCAAGTCCCCAAGAGTGAGGCCAGTGTCCTGATACTCAGCCTGCACCTTCCCACACATCCAAGTATTAAAAGCATAGCTCAGAGGTCAGCAGGACCCCGGTCTCCCATGGGTCGGGCTGGTCTTCCCAGTCAGCACATAAGCTCCTTGTCTCACACAGGGCACCTCTGTGAGTCCGCAGACCCGGGCACAGGGCTGGTATAGAGCAGACCCTCAATAAATATTTGCAGATTGTCTGCGGGGACAAGGCCTGACTTAAGCCAACTGCGTCACAGACCTGCCACCTCTTAGCCTATGGCCACCTTTCAGTCCTTGATGGCACAGCCGGAATGTGACGTCTACCAACTGTGGGTAAAAAAAGCACACGAAACAAAACAGAAGAAAACCCCACCTTTTCCTTAGTATCCCGAGGGGAGAAAAGGCCAACGTGGGTCTCTGGAAGGTTCCGGGGCCACGCCAAGAGGCTCTGTGTAAATATCACTGGCTTGGCCTTTCTGATGACATAGAGTAGGGTCAGGTGAAAGCTGATTGTCCTCGCTGACTGGGCCATTGTCACTTGGGATGTTCGCAGCAGGGTCCCCAGGAGAAAGAACGGAAGGGAGGGCAGGAAATCCCCGCAGAGCCCTGCACTCTGCAGTGACGTCCTGCCTGGCCGCGCCCGGCCACTCGGCAGCCCCAGTGGGGAAACAACTTCCTTTTGTGGTCTGACCCTGGCTGGCTGCCAGGGCTTCAACAAGAGCCTTGTGATGTGCGTTCTCGAAATGTGTTGGTGGTGCAGAATGGCATGTCTAACTCGTGTTTAATGGCCGTCAGCGTTTACGTCTCTTTCCCACACCCACGGATGCAGACTAGCTGCCTGTGGGAGTGGCGCTGTCCAGCTGTCTGGATGCCTGACCATGTGGCCGGGGCTGTCTGGGGCCACACTTCCTTTTACCCTTAACCTTGCCCTCTGTCAGGCCACTTGTGTGGCTGCCTTGGAGGAGGGCGAAGAGAAGACAAAGGAAGATATACTTCCTATCAGCTGCTAGAATGCATTGTCATTTTTAATCTTCACGACAGTTTTGTGAGATGTTATGGCCCCCATTTCACAGGTGGGAAAACTGAGGTTCTGAGAGGTTAAATCTTTCACTCAGGGTAACACAATGGGAACGTGGTGGAGTAGAGACTCGACTCCAGCCTGTCTCCTCCTGCGATTGGACTCTGCCCAGACACCCAGCTCCCCCCCCCCACCGCCCCGTCCCATATTAGGAGGATCATTCTCCCTGGGGACAGAGGTGGCAGCGGCCATACCGAAAACCACTGGCAACCGGAGTCTGGGAGGGCCAAGGTAGGCCAGGTCAGCTCACTCCCAGCTCATGGGGTGCTTCAAGGGCTGATCTGACTCAATTTGGGCTGTTAATTCTCGAAGTACAGGGGTTACTTTGCTTATGCTCTTTCCACTATCTTTGTTGTCATTTTCCTGTCGCTTATGAATTAAAGCAGCTCCTGCCTGACAGTCCATCCTTGTCAAGTCACACCATGGCTCCTGTGAATTCCCTGGGGGGTCTCCAGGAAACCCAGACAAGAAGAATGTGTCATGCTCTCTGCTGCGGTGACACTGCCCTTCACTGTCCCTCTGTCCACATGAGCTGGGAGGAAACGGCTCCAACCACGCCACCCCTGACTCGGGCTAGGGTCCCTGTGAAGATTAGATTGGGCGGCACTTGGTTTACCTGGGGCCAGGGGTGATCTGGGAAAGCTCCTGTCGGGTAGCAGGGGAGGTGAGACAGGGAAGGAGAGAAAGGCACCACAGTCATTGTCGGTAAGCAGGTCACTGCTGTGGGTGCCTGGGGTTCTTTGGGAACTCTGTAGGACACACCTCAGAGTTGTGCCATCTAAGGGACGAGGAAGCCGGGACATTCATCCACCAGTCACTGGTTTAGGACTGCTCCCAGACAGGCCAAACACTCTGCGGTCCAAGTCCTCAGGCAGAGAGAGACCCCGGACCTGAGATCAGAATCTGGCAGGAGGCATGGGAATGGCGAGCCCCAGGGCATGTGGGTAGGGGTCCCCGCCTCCGCCCCCCTCCCTCACCATGGGGCTGAGCCAGAGCCCAGAGGGGCAGGCCAGAGCTCTCGCCCCTTTCCAGTCCTCCTCCTTGTGGGTTCACGTTTGGAAGATGCCGCAGCAAAAGCACCTGGTCTATCTGCACACACATCGATCTCCTCAGGCATCTCAGGCCAGGAAAAAAGGAACCTGGGGTCACTGCCCCATTTAGGGGCCACTGAGGGAAGGTAGCTGGGGCACTTGGACTTGTAACCAATCAAAGGACAACCTTCCAGTGAGGAAAGAGGGCGGGTCCAGAGAACCCTCCATGCTCTGGGCGTGGGAGCTGAGGCCTCAGTGACCACTTGCCAAGCTGAAGGACTGCAGGGAATGCCCGCCATCACTGCAGGACTTGCACACTTTTCCTGGGATTTGTCCCTTGAAGTAAAGATGACCACAAAAGAGAATCCATCCTGACTCCTCTTACAAACACAGGAGGCCTGGGGCGTAGGAAGAATGGATCTTGTAGCCCCAGGGAGGGTGCTGCGTCCCTGCTTTCTCATTGCTCGGCCTTTCATTCCCTCTGACACTGTGTCTGTCCAACTTCTCTCCGCTTTGCCCTGTGGGCTTCTGTCCCCATGTGATCGCTCTTCCTGTCCCCACCCCTTCTCTCTCTCCCCAACTCTCTTTATCTCCCGGACCACGGGTCTCTACAGTGCCCGTCACTATCCGTGGTCTCGGTCTTCTCTTTCACTCCTTCTCCCTGGGCGCCCCTAGCCCCCGTCCCTGTCCTCCATTAGAGACTTGTGCACACCTCTGGGAAGGCTTGGAGTTTCAGCGACAGAAGCTGCATAACAACCCGCGGAAGGGCACAGGGCGTGTGTCCCGGCCGCGTGCTGCCTGCACCAGCAGCAGACCCAGGCCTGACAGGCCCGTCCATTGCCAAGGACTGCTCCCCACAGCGGTCGCCAGCAGCGCTCCATTCACCCGCCTCCTTTTCAGCCAGGATCAACATTTCAAAAGCGAACGCGCAAGGCCTACAGTAGGTTCCTGTAATTCACCAGGGTTGCGCCTGCCGCTGGAGACAGGCGGCATTCTTCTCTCCGAGTGAGCTATTTTTATGAATGCTCCCCCCTCGCTTCCAGTTCCCATTCCAGCCTAGGCGCTGAATTAGAGTCTTTCTTCATTTCGCAGACTCCCCTTCTCTGTTATTACATAAAACCATTTCAGCCCTGAAGGAGTTTGGCATCTGACATCCACAGCTTCTGAATGCTCAGAACAGAGAAGGGAAGGAATAAACAGAAGGGAGGGAAAGAAATGTTCTGTTTCCGCTCCAGCAACATGAATCGTCAGAGTTAAATAGCAACAAAGTATTTGGTGTTAATCTTTAATATTCCCAGGAACTTGTCACCCCCCCCATCCCTCGCCTTCAATCCCAGAGCTGCCTTTCTCCAAGTGATTCTGGTGCCTCTCGCAAGATATCACACCTCCTATTATGCTCTTAAAAAAGTACCCACCACAGGGGAGTTCTAGGTGATTAGGCTGCAAAAAAAAAAAAAAAAAAAAAAAAGGCGAAGGTGCTCTATGCTATTTACAGGGAAATGACTGAAAGGGATGAGCCATGGATTCTGCGGCTGCCAGGCTTGCCTGTTTGCAGCAGACCCTGCCTAAACTTATCCTGTGCTGTGATTGCTCCCTTCCTGGGGCTCCAGAGCCAGGGGTTGTGGTGGGGGGTGACGTTTGACAAATATCAAGGGGTGTAGGTGGCGTCAGCAAGAGAAATGGAGAGAAGCGCGCGCTGGCTGATGCGCCCTTACTGACAGACAGCAGCTCGCGCCCACACTAGACGAGGGGAGCCAGGGTGTAAACACAAGTGACAAGATTCTTCCTCTCAACTACACGTGTGATGTGTCGCCTGCATGTAGATCCATCCAGACGCGGACCCTGAGACCAGGATTCCGGTGGGGGCAGTTTATCTGGAGGGGGTGGGGGGGATTTTAGGAAACATCTGCAGGTGGAGAGCAGGCAGCCAGTAAAGGTGTGCTATCCAGCAGGTCACTGCTGAGGGCACCTGGGGCTCAGTCCTCCTGGGCAACTCCGGGAGATAGTGTCGAACACACATCTCAGCCTTATTATACCAGAAGCTTGAGGGTGCTGGAGTGTTTGTATACCACCTCCTGCCAGTCCTTGCTTGAGGGTTGCTGGAAGGAAGGGGTTAATTCTCCAGCCCTTGGAGCTTGTGCACGCTGGCTGCGGAGGACCCTGGCAGCCCAGAGATGCAAGTGCCCAGTCTTGGAAGTCCACTGCAATGCTAAGCTAGAGAGCACGTGGGCATGGTCCCCACAGCGAACATCGGTGACCCAAATAATTTGTGTTTGGGATGATTAGCTTCAAAATAAAGAATGGGACTCTAAATGGAGCAGATAAATTCTGCCCTGACCACGCCGCTGCCCTTCCCGTTGGGTTTCTCCTGGGTTTCCAGGCATTAAGCCACATGGGATCCAGAAGTCTTTGCCCGAATGCCTTAGTCATAAGGGTTTTTATAGAGGAAGGGTTGCTCCTCATTTTGCGGAAAGAGTTGCCTGGATATAAAGCCCCATCCTCACCCCAGGTTGCCTGCAGGACGACCTGAAGCTGAGGGATCCTCCATCCCTTCCTACGGCACCTGTGGCCCTACAGTTGTGTCCAAGCAAAGCCGAGGCCTGCAGAGGAAGGAGTGAGTCACTCCCTCCCTGCCTCCCTGCCAGTTCACCCCTCTCGTTGGAGTTTCTTCCCCAAACAAGCAGCTTTTGTAGAAACACTTTTTGTTGTGTAGTACGCCTCTCCCGCCTGGCCCCACGAAGACCAGCCCTGGGTCTTGTCCAGAATTGTAGCCCCAGGACCTGAAAGGTGGCACGTATTCAATAAGCTGATCTTAAATGAATGAAGGAGTGCTACTGATGCTTAATTTAGAAATTCTTTTTTTATATACCCTGTTCCTTATAGGATCAAGTCCAAACCCCTTACCATGATTATTCAAGGCCCTTTTCAGTTTTTTACCTTAATTTCCCATCCAAGATTCATGCCTTGCCACTCCTCTATGTAGGGCTATTGAACATTTGGCCAAAAATGTCGCCATTTTCAGCCCTTTGGGCTTTGCATGCGCTGCTGTTTCCTCTGCCTGGAATACCGCCTGTTGAAGGACTACTCATAACCCTTTCGGACACACCTCAAATATCCTCTCCCCCGTGATGTCAGCCCCAACTCCTCCAAGTGGTACGCGATGATCAAATAGGCAGACTCCACTCGTGTTTGAGGCACACAGAGAGAGCCGATAGCTCTTGTAAAACAATGTCGACGTTTACAAAAAATAAAGACCGCTAAGTACCCCAGTATGGAAAATACTCTGAACTGGTTTGACCTTCCTTATACATTTATGTTTGCTTTTGTTTTGTTTTAACTAATCAAATCTGGAGATAAAGGCACTATAAACTTTTTGGAACTTAGGGCCTCTCGAGATCTTATTATTGCTTAACTTCCAGACATTGAAATCATTCACCCATTCGTCCATTCAGGTATTCAGCACACTGTGCAAGGCATCATGCAAGGCCTGAGGCCTGGGAGCTGCAGATACTCATACAACCCAGGCCCTGACCAGCAGACCACACACTCTGGGGGGAGTGACCAGCATATTACAGATCATTAGGATCCTGTGAGGTCCCTGACCATTTGCAAGGGCCTGCTCTAGAAAAATAAATGACGACAGCCGCGGATTATAAACCACCGCATAAATGAAATAACCAAGAGTCCACAGTGATATAAATAAGTCAATGGCAGAGAGAGGACAGCTCTTCCTTACAGGAGAATTCTAATTAATAAACGCACAAAGAATGAGGGAAGGAGAAAAATCAGCATTTGTCAACCACCACGTTCATAACGGATACAAGCCATAATCAAATGCTAAAATCAGTGGACAGATGTATGCTGAGAAGCAGGCTATTTGTGGACGCCCCCTTAATTGAGCAAAGCTAACATCCCCAGTGATAAGACAAGCTGGCATCACGCTCCTCCAGAAATGCTACGCACTAGGAAAGGCAGACTATCACTTCTGTGGCATTTCTGCCAAAAACGCATAACTTCAGTCTAATCATACAAACCCATATCAAGAGACATTCTACAAAATGACTGACTAACTTCTTTAAAAGTGCCATGGTCATAAAAGGCAAAGAAAGACTGAGGACGCCGCCCGGGTTAGAGGAACCTTGGGAAACAAGACAGCTAAGCACAACGTGGGCTCCTGGGTTGGAAAAGGATGTCGGCGGGACAATTGGCAAAAGAGGAATAAAGTCCGTGGATTGGCTGATAGGGTTACATTAACGTTAACGTCTCGGTCTTGATCATTGCGCTAGTTACACAAGATGCTGATTTTAAGGGGAGCTGAGTGATGAGTGTGCAGGATCTGTGTATTATTTTGGCTACTGCTTTCTAAGTCTGAAGTTATTTCAAAACAATGAATCAAAAAATACGTTGGGGGACAATACCTGCTCTGTTTCCTCACCTCACATTATCACAGCCCTTAGGGGATTGTTTTGGAATATTTGTTTTACTTGTTTCCATCCCTGCAAGCCTGTAAGCATCTCCAGGGACTGTCTAATTCCCTCCAGGGTCCCTGTGGTGCCCGTACACTCAGGTTTCATAGCATCCCCTCCTCCAGCCCCCATTCCTCGCACGACGGGGACCACTGCTTAGAGGTAGAAAGGAAGCTGCAGAGGAAAGTCTGGACTTCGAGAACAGTGCTACTTAAATGTCACCATGCCTTTTATGAAGAGAAAAGGCACTGCAGAGGTGATATGATTGGTAGGTTATTTGCAGAACTGGCCACAGTTCTCCACCCTTCCTCTATCCATGTCCCTTTTCACTGAAACTTTCTAGATCCTCTGGCCCTTCCCCTTGAATTAGTGCTGACCTTGTACTTGCTCTGACCAACAGGCAGCAGAAATGACACTGAGCCAGTATTGAGCCCAAGCAAAAGATGTTTTGCATATTTCTGCTTATCCTCTTGCCCTCCCAGCAGTGAAGAGACCTGAGCCAGCTTCTAGAAGATAAGAGGTCACATGGTGCAGAGACAAGGCAACAGTCAGCCAGTCACCAACCAGACATGTGAATGTAACAATACTTGGTCAATAGACTTGCTGGTTGACCACAGACTCATGAGTAAGCCCAGCCGAGATCAGAAGAACTGCTCAGCTGAGCCCAGACCTAATCACTGACTCACAACACCATGAACCAAATAAATGATTGCTGTTTTAAACCAACGAGCCTAGGCATTGTTTATTACACAGCAATGGATAACTTATATAGGTAGCTGAGTCCTTTATCTCTCTATGCTGTATCTCCTAGAGCTCTAGGCTCCGGGACTAATGCAAATTATCTTCTCTTTGCCTCAGATAGACAAATGCAAAACACATGGATCCTTGTTTTAAGCAAAGTCAAGCCCTAGCCAAAATACTACCAGGGGCTCTTCTCTCCTAAGAGAAAGAATTTAGACCTCTCCTCCCAAAAGGAAAGGAAGCCCTAGAAAGCAGCCCCACTGGGTGAGGAAGTAAAACACAGTCAAGGCCGGCTGGCAACTTCCAGTAAGGGACCCATGATGTATCAGGGGAGCTGCTGGGCCAAGGAGGCAGAGGGGAGGGTGGTGGAGGGAGGTGGTTGAGTAGTCTCCCTGCATAGATCTGTCCACACTTCTCCCCAAGGGATGGCCAGGAGTCCCCGGAGGCTCAGGCTCCAGAGCAGAGGAGGCTCCCAGAGGAGTCGGGAGGCTGGGCTGAGGTCAGCAAAGTGGAGAAATGCATCCCAAAGGGCTTCAGAGGGCAGGAGGGGGACATGGACCACCACAGGGCCTGGCAAGGGCGAGGCAGGAGGGTGCACCAGGGTTGCCAGGGGTCACATGGCAGGCTGGGCAGGCACCAGGCACAGGGTCTCAGGAGGTGGAGGTGCCTCCCCGAAGCTGGGAACAAGAAGAGCAAGCCTCCCAGGAGACGGGATAACTAGGAGAGGGGAAATTCCAAGTTAGCCCCAGCAAGGGCTGGTTTGGCGGAGCACCCCACAGTCCATCTCACGGGCTTGGGCCCCTCCATGGCAGAATTCAAGGACAAGGCTGGGGGGACCAGGTGGGCCCAGTGCAAGGGGGGCTGAGGATCCGGGTGGTCAGAGTGTGCACCTTCCTAGAAATGGTGACAGCTGCATGCTGTAGCTGTCCACTCCAGCAAGAGGTCAGTCGTGGCTTCTGTCGGAGTAACATCCTAGGCCCGAGAAGGAGCCATTCCTGCCAGTGGTGCCACATCAACAAACCAAGATCTCCATAACTTTTGTGTCCCTGCAAATGTTCCGCTTGACCAGAAACGCAGTATATCCAGTCAGCTCATCCCCGAACACGGGGCCGAGTCTGGGCCTTCTCACCCCAAATAAGGTTGATGGTGTGGCCCCAGCCAATCAGGGACTTCCTACTTTTCTCTTCCTTGTTCTCTGTTCTTTATCCTAGAAAAACTTCCCGTCTCCTTCCCCATTTTGCAGTTCTCTGAAAGGAGACCATCCGCTTCCTACAGTGTTGATAATGTCTGTATCAATTCAATCATCTCCTTTCATCCTTTTTAACACTTCAAAGTGCCGCGGGTCTTGAGCACTATGGGAGAAAACTGGACACTGGCTGTTTTCTGTCTCCTTGGTCAGGATTCAGCACTTGTCATGGACCGGAGCAGCCTGTCTTTACCTGCTGGGGTCACAGGTACACTTCCCAAGCTCACAACAGCTCATCTTTACTCTCAGGAAGTGCCCTCTGGCCCTGGGCACAGAGGGGACAGCCTCTGGGGTCCTTGCCCCAGCTCTGCCCCCTCACTGCCGGAGGACGTTTTTCCAAGAACTGGCTGTCAGAGCTGAGGACCACGCAGCCCTGCTGCACAAATCACAAGAGAACAATACTCATCGGGTGTCAGACTGTCCCCATATCCAAACTGAGGAATGACTGTGTGGTCTTCTGAGAGGAAGAACAAGGAAGGGAGGGGAGAAAGAGGAAACAAAATAGTCAAAAAAGATATAATAGCCAAGAATTCCTATGAAGTAGGCAACAGACCATACAGGGGACGGCGTTCCTTGACACAGGTCAGCTCAGCAAGCAGGAGTCGCCCGCCCACACCCCTCACCTGGGACGCCTCCCTGCACCGTCCCAGGCCTCCTCCGCGCTACCGGCCAAGTGCCCCAGAAAGCCACAGGCTGCACTTGGCTGGGAGCTAAGCTTGGGTTCACTCCAGCCCAGCTCAGCTTGCTCTCTGCTTTCCCCTCAAGATGTAAGACAGCTATTAAAATAAACAGCAGGCCTCTCAGCCACACACTCCCTCGTTAATTCCCATGATTTAACCCTGAAGGAGCCAATGAAGAGGAACCCTGTCATTAATTGATTGATGAAGATCTCCCTCTCCTGAGCCTGGGCTGTCCTGCTCCCCCAGGCCACCGTGAAGGGGGGGACATGAGCTGGAGAGCTGCCATCCCTGGGAGGCCCCTCTGCTGCCAGGGCTTGCCAGGGGACAGGTGGGCGTGAAGGAGGCCAAAGCTGAACCCCGAGAGAAAGCAAAGATGCTCTAGGATGGCTCGGATTCATGCCAAGCTTCATCACCGCATGGAAAAAGGCCCTTCTTCATATGGTCCAGGCCTCACGTGTCCATGGGAGATGCTGTCACCTGCAGCTCCCCACATGAGGCCACAGCCTATCTTTGATCAGAAATACCCATGCAGTAAGTCCAAACCTGAAACTTGCTTTGTCCTACAGGGATGGAGCAGACTTTTTCCAAAGAGACAGAGCTTCCTCAAGCCACTATTTATACTGGAAGTCCACCCGCCCATCCCCCTACCCACCCACCCGCCACCAAGAAACTGAGAAGCCTCACCTAGTAATTCTGCCAGACATGCTATTCTCAAGAAGCAGCCCTGAGCCAAGGATTCAAGCACAGGCAGTTTATTTTGGAATAAAGGAGAGCGAGAAAGCTAGACAGGAAAGAAAGAAGAGCTGATAAATGGTGCAGTGTTGACCACTTGACTATGGGTTACTGGAGTTTAACCTGCTCGGACAACTGGGAACGTGTGTAGAACACAGACCTCAGATTATTCTCAGGTTAGCTGGGGCATGTTCATCCAACTCCTACAGTCTCGGTTGAAGTGTGTGGGGGTGGGAAGGGAGTGCTAATTCTCAGCATGTACAGCCTTTCACATGGGTGAGTCAAATGGGCTTCGGTGGCCAGAGGAAGCGTTCAGGAAAAGCAAGGCAGGCTCCAGCAGCTGGGAATGAGGCCAGCATACACTGGAGTAGTGCAGACTGGAAGAACCAGTGGGATTCCTAGCGCACCTGCACAGGGCCCTCTGCGCGAATTACGTCAGTGGTGATGACTGTAAATAACACTGGTATCTTCCCCAAGAACCTGAACTTGCACAGGTCAGAGGGGAGGCAGCCACTGTTTCCTGGGGAGGAAGCAGAAGCTCAGGGAAGTCCTGTTGAGGCAGGATAGTAAGAAACTAGGAAAATTCCTTGGCAAGTGGAATGGGGAAACTGAGACAAAATAATTTTAAAAGGCCAAACTATTTGGGCAACCTACAGACAGTTAGCGACTCCCAAGAGCTTTATCTTTGCCAACCAAGGAAACTTGAGAACAAATTGTTTATGCCTTTCTTCCCTAACCAGAGAATAAATAGCTTAAATCACCCTGGTTTTGGGAGACAGGTACCAGAGACCCAATTAATGGCACTGGTGCCAGCCAAACAAGGATAGATGAAATCAGGGGAACAAATAACAAAAACCCAATGAGAGCCAGGCAGACCCAAGATAAAAGTAAAGCAGTGAAGCTGACCAGAAAATAATCCCAAACAGTCCTATATGCTCATTTTGATGTATCAGCATATTAAAAATACACATGGAAAGCTGATGAATATTCTGCTGAAACCATTCCCTATGATTCTCGCCAGCAAAAGAGATAAAACCCCACAAAACAAAGGATGTCAGTGTGTGATCTCTCCGGAGCAAGACAATGTCTTTTCTCAGGCATGAACTTTTTGCTTTCTTTCTCCTGATCTCTAAGGGTCCCCATTGGACGTGCAACCAGGGGAGCAGCGAACAACGGCAGCTCACCCCAGGGTCTCCCCCTGAACCTGTCTCCAAGGTCCCCTTTTCTCTGACTCTCCAGTGAGCTGACAGCAGCCCCACTTGTGTCCCTTCTTTCCTAAAACGTTTCTGGGGAGCCAAAACAGAGCCCCATCTTGGCTTTCTCCTGTTGGTTCTTCTATCCTAAGACCTCCCTCTATTTCACTGTCCCCAGCTTTAACACACATGCTCTCAAAGTCACCTGGACCCGTGTTGTGAAATCTTTCCTGCACAAAGTCAAGAACCCACTCACTACTGGCTGGCCCAAAGCAGACCCACTCTGGGGCCAGTCCCCATCTGGTAACACTGTGACTTGTCCACAATGACACAGTTTGTGAGACGCTCAAACTCGTTGATCCCAAATGTTTTCCACTTGACCAATCGACCAGAATGAGGAAATGGGGAATGAAAGGATGAACTTGGGATGGACAGAGGAAACCCTCAAGGACATCCATCAACTATCATTAACTGAGCAGTTATTATCTGTTTGGCCTTGTTCTAAGTGCTTTACCTGACTTTTCTCATTTACTCTCTATAATATGCCCCGCGAATTAAGACCATTATTTCCCCCACTTCGCGGATGAGAAAACTGAGACACAGAGGGATTAAGAAACACGTCCACAGCCATGCAACTAGGAAGGGATAGAGTTGGGGTGCCCACCTAGCTGATCAGTTCCATAGTCCGTGTTTTTAAGACTACCCTACCCTGTCTCTCTATATTCCTAACAAGCTTGCCCAGAGCTGTGCCTGCTCCAAGACTACTGAGCTCTTCTTGGCTAAAGCACAATTTCTAGGATTGTTTTGGCATCAGCAAAGAGGCCATGGCCAGTAACTCCTAAACCATCCACCTGTCCACCCTGACAGAGGCAGCAAGACACACAGACAGCCCTGCTTTGGGATCTACAGCTCTGGGTGTGAATCCTGACTTCTCCATTCAGTCGTCCCACTAGGATTCTGAGTGGCAGCCACGTGCCAGGCACTGTACTGGACCCAGGGTGTCAAAGGTAAGAACAGTGAGATAAACCAACTGCAATTCTATAGCTGGCCAGTCAACCAAGGATGAAGGTTGAATAAAGACATGTTCACATACAATGACTCAAAAATGGATCTCCCAGGTGTCCTTTGTTAGGAAGCTCCTGGAAGTCATGTCTTGGCAAAATGAAAACACAAACGCATAAAGAGAAGGAGCAGGAGACAAATCATGGAGGGTAGCGACCAACAGAATAATGGAACTGCACCAGTCCTAGAAAGAAGCTGGGGCAGAGGGGGACGAAGAGAAGGGAGCAACGGTAGGGGGTTGGGAGGGGAACGCTGGGTTATGTGATGTATTGGAAAGAAGTATTGGTGAGATGGACAGATCTGGAGACATCCTGGGCAGCGGTAGCGGACGGAGGAATTATCTTGGGTGCACAGGACATGAAGCGAGAGGAAAAAACAGGGCACGTTTGCAAGCATGGAAGCATAATTATACGACACTATTCGCTTCATCAGCGAGCACTATCTTCATAGTCTTAACAATGTAAACAAAGATTAATGAACCAGAAGTTGTGATATATTGAGATTGATGGGGAGGGACTGTGTAAGTGGTGGTAGGGTGTTCAATTCTCAACTGTCATAAAAGAAATTAATAAACAGCATTCAGATGGACACATCCAGAAATAATATAATATTTGATCAAAAGGTACAGACTTCCAGTTACAAGATAAATAAGTTGTGGGGACAGAATGTGCAGCACGGCCCTGATACTTAACAATGTGGCGCTTAGTGTATATTTGACAGTTGCTAAGACAGTGGATTCTTCAAGTTCTCATCACAAGAAAAACATTGTAACTATGTGTGAGTGTTAACTAAACTTACTGTGGCGGTCATTCCACAATATATACAGATATCAAATCATTGCGTCGTACATCTAAAGCAAATTCAATCTGATATGTCAATTACAGCTCATCTAAAAGGTGGGGAGACCCAAACATTTTTTGAAGTAATCATACAACAATGTAATGCCTCTAATAATATGCATATTACTTAAGGCAGAAAACAAGTAAAAGGTGAAACTGGTCACCTTTGGGTATTCAGGGACCAAGGCGGGGACCAGAGAAGGAATTTCTATTTTATGTTTGAAGTCTTATCGTTCTATATGACTTTTTTAATCTATTGATTTTTTCACTGTGCAGAATTTACTTGCGAGGAATTTAAACTAATTTCTTTGAAAGGAACAGCCACAAAAAAGTGGGGAACATTTGTGTTGATTTTCTTTAAACTCTTGACCCAGTGGGAATATGTGCATTTTCCCCTAAAAATGCACGGTTTCCTATAGAACTTTCATTGTTAGGAAATCAATGTCTCCCCACCCTTGAACGTGGAGCCGACCCTTCAGAACACCGGTCTGAAGGGCTGCCAAGTGGGCGGTCAGGCCCGGGCACCCACTCACCGTCAGGTTTCACGTTGGCTGACAAAGCCTAGGTTTGTGCGAAAAGAGAAGGCACCATTATGAAAAATGATGGCTTATCGCTGGGGACAAACTGGATTTCCCTCTGTCCCTGAACTGCCACCCTTGACCAACTCCAGTGGCACTTCCTGGAGTGTCCTCATCTCCTTAGATGTGCTGTGGCCGACAAAGACCCAGAGGAGTCTCCCACTGGCTGGAACACATTTCCAAAATCTGCCCAGGCCGGGAGGAGATCATTTCAGAGAGGTGTTGACCCTTGTATCAGACCTGATTAAAGCAGGAAAGTATCCCCGAATCTATTTAAAAGACAAACATGATATCCGTATCCCTGGGAAAATACAAATAATTTTTACAGATAGAGAAATGTCTCACTTTAAAATTTAGTTACAAGGTTAGGATGAATGGCTTATTTAGATTGAAATGGGACAGATTTCATGTCAGCGAAGAGGCCCTTAAAACTGCCTCTCTCTTTTCCAGCCATTCACGTTTCCAACAGGACACCAGGGTGACAGAACGGTGCTGCGTCAGACAAACTCCTGGATCCGTGACTCAGCCTCCCCCAGCTTTGACCTGGTGAGCAGAGAGGCCCGGGGGTTCATCTGCAGGCCTCCCTGATTCTCAGGGCGGGGTGCGAGTGCGTGAATTGCTAGGAAGTGTGGGACCCCTCCACATGAGAGCCCAGGCTCCACCACGAGGCCAGCGCTCAGCACGAAAAAGGCTGATCCTCAGCAGCTTCGCGGCAGCTGGAAGCAACAAAGGGCGACGTGAATTCGGACAGGCCCGGTGCTAGAGGCCCCTCTCTCCTGATTTTGGAAATACCACTACTGCCTCCTGGTTTCCTGTCTCCTTTTGCTTGGCTGAATTTCAGAACAACAACGACAGAAAACCTTCAGGTGCCTCATCCAAATATCACCCTTGACACGCTGCTGCTACCACATGTAGTAATACTTTGTAGAATTATATCACTGTACAAATCCCTCTCATGCCCATTAATGCACTTGACCCTGAAAGCCACCCAGTGAAGTCAGCAGGGCATTTTATTGAAAAATGAGGCGCAAAGAATTTCAATGTCTTGCCTGAGAACGCCCAGCTAATAACTATTAGAGGAGCGGCCATGTTATTTCCACCCAGCTTTTCTCCACTAAGGAAACGAAGCTAATAATAGTAAATGCACAAACAGGGACACATAGGAATTAGGATAAATTATATGGGCTGGAAAGAAAAGAAAATCTCAACGAAGTCCTGCGCAGATGCTATAATCCAGGGCATCCTGGTGGTCTGAGTAAAGAAGAAAACAAGATTAGTCCCGTAGTTCTGGTGATAAAGGATGAACCAAGGCCAAACGCCAGCGCTATCAACAGAAGTGCCCTGGAAAAGACCTGGATCCATTTCCTCGTCCCAAGAAGTGTCCTCCTCAAACCTGCCCCACTCGGGCATCCCCTGCGTCCACCAGCCAAGATCAGACCCCCTGAAATACACAATCCCGTCACTGGGTTAGCACATGTTCTCAGAACCATGGCCAGGCTCAAAGTCAAAATGTCCCTATCGGCGTCTCAAAAAGCTAACCAAGACGGATCTTCCAGATGGAGTGACCAGGGCTTTTTCCTCATCCTGCTAGAGAATCTGTTCCAAAGTCGGAGAGAAGAGTCAAGAAATGTAGGTTCCCTCACAGTGGCGTTAATTCTATCGAGGGTTCCCTCTGAAAATGATGGCCCATCATGGAATCTCAAAGATTCGAGCTTCCATCCACAGGTAGGACATTACCCTTACCTCCTAAAACAAGCCCCAAGAGAAACAGTCGAATGGTTTTAGTTGCCTCTGAGGATTTCCTCACAGAATGGAGCAGGCATCTCCTGTGCACGCCTTCCCGGCATCCTTTCCTCTTTCCCTGCTAAGAGAACTCAGTTCTTCCTTCGGGGCCCTACTGGCTCAGGAGGTCCCACCACCCCATTTGGCAGAGAATGGGAACAAAGGCCCAACCAAGAGCACCGGGATTCTTCTGGGAATCAGAATTTTGAGTTGAGAGACACAGAGCTGAGATCTGACGGAAACGCCCAAACAAGATGGCTCACCAGCTGCTGACAAAGATTTCTCATGGCCGCTCTGCTTCCCACAGCCTGGGCTTGCTCAGCTTTTTCTGTGATTCCACCAACTGCCCAACATCCTTCCAATAAATCCTTTTTTAATTAAATTGACAAATGTCAGTTTCTGTTGCTTGCCATCCAAGAACCCTACCAGCTACACAGAGAAAGGGTGGAGGGGAGCAGGCAAACTCTTACTACAAGCCAGTGCAGCATAAACAAACCAGCAGGGCAATCAGAAGCACCTGGAGGGCTTTTCCACTGTCGCATATGCATTTTTCAAAGCTCCCCGGGCAACGCCGATGCCTGTGCGTGATTAAGAAACCCTCCTCCAGTGGATAAGTGCAAAGAACCTGGGCTCTAACCTTGGACTTCTCCTATGTGACTGGGGCCAGCCCTTAACTTCTCCACATTTGTTTCACCATAAAGTGACTGTGGGACAAAAAGCAAGCAGGGGTGACCCTGGAGAACTGCACACCTGAAGTGTGGCCACGAGAGGAAGAAGATCTGGGCTCGCCAGGCTTTCAGCTTTTCGAGGGAAGCTGGAATGCAGTATCATCTGTGACAAATAGAAGGTGATCACCAAAAAAAATAATAATAATAATAATCACAAGCAAAACAAAATTACTGAATTTGCTCTGGCCTATTGCCTCTTCACTGCAAAGAGAGATTTGAAAGATGGAGTGAAGGGTACCAGGGTCAAGCTGAGGCTGTCTCCTTCATATAAGGGTATTGATAAGGACATGACTTTATTGTGATGTGATGTGATTCAGTGCTGGATCTATGGACCCACATGTAATTGTCCACCACACTGGCCACTCTGGAGCCGTTGAACCCCGGCCCCCACGCCCAGGCTGGATGCCACACTCACTGGGGAGATTTCTCTGCCTGCTTTGACTCAGCCAGCTTGGAGGACGTTTTTGTGCCATCTGGCCAGGAAGTCATTGCGAGCCAGCATTTTCTACGTCATTCCTCACCGTCCATCTCTTCACGTTTTCTGCTTCCTTCCTCCACTTCTGGACCCCTCCACGCACCCCACACAGGGTCCAGTATCTTCTCACCACCTTTGCTCAAAAGGAGAGGAAAGCAAACTGCCCCGCCACGGCTGCAGGGCCCAGGGGGTGTTGTCGCCTCCTCATGGAACAGATGGGCTACTCGGAGAGACCAACTGTCCAAAGTCGTGCAGGACACAATTGGCAGACCTGAGGTGCGTTCACTCTCTACTCATCCAGTGGGTATGGAGGGCCTCTCTCAGATGCCAGGCGTTGGGCTGGAGATCAGCGATGGAGCAGGGAAAAACAAGCAGAGACCCTGTGCTTCAAAAACAAAAGAGAATGCGAGATGCTGACTCGTGTGCTGAGGGCCACGGTGCAAAAACAAGCAGGCGTGGAGATGAAGGGTACCAGGGACAGTGTTTACGTGGGGTGGTGAAGGAAGGCCTCTCTGAGGAGGTGGCCTTTGAGCACGGGACCGGAATAAAGTGTGTCATGTGGGTATCTAGGGGAAGAGCATGCCAGGTGTGAGGGGCAAAGCCCAAGGAAGGAAGACACCTGGTGTGTTTGAAAAGCAGCAAGAAGGCCAGTACGGCTGGAGCGGAGTGGGTGAGAGGAGACGAAGACAGAATCGGCGAGGAGCCAGAGTATATTCGGGGACTCCACTGAGATGATGTTGAGCAGGGGAGTGGCGCCATCAGGGCTCTGAGAGAAACTGGAAACCCTCTTCTAAGCCCCTGCTCAGCGCTGCTGGCGGAAGTCCACGCCGACTCCTTTTCCGTCACGGCCACTGAGCTCAGTGGCGCGGCCTGTGCACTGCCTAGCCCCAGCTCGCGGAGACCAGAAGAGTGCCCCTCGGGTTCTGAAGTGTGGTGGGTGCTTTGTCTCCGTCCTGGAGGCTCGCTGGGGCCTAATCTCATCCTGCTCTGTAGGAATAAAGCTAAGGACTTCTGAGTCCAGTCCTCCATGGCAGCGGTCCCCAACATTTTTGGCACCAGGGACCGGTTTTGTGAAAGATGGGGAGGGGTGACAGGAGGCAGAGCTCAGGCGAGCTTCGCTCCAGGCCTGGATCCTAACAGACCACGGTCCAGTACCGGTCGGTGGTCCAGGGGTCGGGGACACCTACTCTGTAGGGTACGGCCTCACATCCCTCACCAGGTTAGTGACATGTTCAGTCCAGGGGTTGAGCCACCCTTTGACAGAGAACTTAACATAAGGGAAAAGCTCATGCTGACCTACAGAGCCCCTCACCTGTCGTCTCCTTATGATTTCAGAAGCCAGAAGAGGACAAGAGCCAGTGCCACCTCTACCAGCGACAAATCAGACATGCTGGCTGTGACCTTGGACTAAACAGAGAAGCAATGAGACCCCATGCTCTCTCCACCGCATCCACGCCTCTGGCTTAAGTCATGCCATTAACAGGTGTGAGAGACTACAGAGACTCTTTATGTCACCGTTTCCTTCTATTACCTGTTGTTGTTTGGGTGACACCGCCCCTGGGCACGCACACACGCACCTGGAGAGCGGTCAGGGTCCAGTAAGGCACACAGCAGCCCAGGATCACATTCGTCTCCCCTGGTCCCCAAATCTCACCCGGGGCTCCTCTCACACCCCATGGCCTTTTCTGACCATATATTTTTATTTATTTAAGTAGAGTTGATATACAATATTATATCAGTTGTATCAGTTTCAGGTATACAATAAAGCAATTTCACATTTTTATACCTTAAAATGCGGTCATCTCACTAATGCTAGCAATCACCTGTCACTATGCAAACTTATCACAATATTATTGACAATATTCCCCTTCGCCGTTTGCACTTATCCCCCCACCCCCTCCCCTCTGGCAACCAACCTTTTGGTCTTTGTTTCTATGCATCCATCAGTAGATGAATGGAAAGGGATGTGGTACATATATATGATAAAATATTATGTGCCCATAAAAAAAAAAAAGAATGAAATCTTGCCATTTGTGACAACACGGATGGACCTAGAGGGTAATGTGCTAAGTGAAATGAGCCGGAAAGAGAAAGACACGTACTGCATGGTTTCACTTATTTGTGGAATCTGAAAAACAAAATAGCCCTGGCCAGGTGGCTCAGTTGGCTCGGTTAGCCATCTTATAAGCCAAAAGTTTGCGGGTTCGATCCCCGGTCAGGGCACATACCTAGGTTACAGGTTCGATCACCGTTTGGGGCACTTACAGGAGGCAACCAATCAATGTTTCTCTCTCATGTCACTGTTTCTTTCTTTCTCTTTCTCTCTCTCCCTCCCTGCCCCACCACCTTGCTCTCTCTAAAAATCAATAAACATATCCTCAGGCAAGAATTAAACAAACAAACAAAACAAAAACAGATTCTGACCAGGCCATTGACTACATTGCAAACAGTACTCAACATGTAGCTGACTTTGCACCCACCCGGAACACTGGCTTGTCTGGCTCGATGGCGCAGCACTTCAGGCACCACCTGGGTTTTCAGGGGAACTGGAGTTGGGGCCTGAGGTTGTTGTGAAGTGCTGGCATCTCACAGAGAGCTAATAAAGCTCTGGAGCAGGGAGGTGTCATTTTCACAAACCCATTTTTAGAAGGCAAGCAGTTAATCAGACACCCCAGCTAATTAGCTGAGCTGTGGAAGGAGCCACATAGAAACATCTTGCTGGGAGAATGAGTACAGAGAAATTGCATAAGGAACACAGCAGTTCTGTCCCCCGGGATTTCTGCAGGGGGACACAGCAGACCAGGGCCCATCCTACCTGCAAGTTGCCATATCCCTAAGGTAGCTGGAAGCGTGTTCCCTGCCTTTCACCCACACACAGGTGCCCTGAGAATGTTCTTCTTAGTACAGATAGGCAGGTGTGCACATCTCTGCTCGATCTTATGCCCTCTGGGAGAATCTCCTTATAACTGGAATCTTCAGTCCAGTTCCTGTTATAGGTATCTACTGTTGTGAAACAAACACCCGAAACTTAATGGCTTAGGACACTTTACTACGCTCTCCTATGAGTCACCTGGCATCTAGCACGTGGTTACATCAGACAGCTGCTGAAGTTGTCCGAAGGCTCAAGGGCTCTGGATGTCCGCGATGTCTTACTCACTCGCTGGTGGCAGTGAACAGTGGCTGTAGGCTGGGAGCTCGAGTGATGCTGTTGACTGGGGAACCTACAAGTGTCCCCTCCATGTGACTTGGGTTTTCACAGCTTGGAGTCTAGGTTCCAAGAGGGAGCAAGTGGCATCTCCTGGGCTTCCCATGAGCCAGCCTCAGTGGTCAGAACATCACTGCGCTCCACTCCACTAGGTTAAGAGGGTCACGAAGTGCAGCCCAGGCTCAGGGAGGGAAGTTAGAATCTCCCCCTTCATGGGAGGAAGGATGGGCATCATGGGGAAGAAAGAGGTCGACAGAGGCCAGTTTGGGAGATGACTCGGTTCCCTGGAAACAGGCCCTGAGCGGATGGTCTGCGTGCCGGCGTTTGATGGAGGAAGTGTCCCAGAAACGGGGCATGAAAGGGGAAGTGGGTCAGGGAACAGGAAGAAGTCCAGCCACGGTGATTTCAGGCAAAATTCCAGCCTCGAATCCAGAGATGAGTGCTGGAGTCTAAATGACCCCCGAGAGTTTGACACAGCTAGAGAGAAGGAACCGAGTCTTCGTATTCCTACAATGGTCAGCATTGGCTAGAGGCCCCGAGGGGACAGTGGGGGTGAGAACACCCGAACACGCCCCTCTCCCTACATGTGGACAAAGTGGCTCCAGCAGCCCCAGGGCAGCTTTCTGAAGAGTCACCAGAGCTGCCCAGAAAGTAAAAGCACACAGTTGTTGGGGGAAGGGGGGCTCAGAAACAGAAAAGGGACTCAAAATGATCTGAGTGGAGGACCTGCTCTGTCTGGCTGGCTCCGGTGGCCTGGGGAGAAAATGGGGAAGATAAGGATTTGTCATTAGCATGTCATCGTGCATATTTCACCCTCCCGAGGTGGGTCTCGGAATTCCCGTTCATACAGAGGAAACCCATGCACGGGAGGATTAAGTAACGTACCCACAGAGCAGGACCTGAACCCAGAGCCATACGGCCCTGAAGTCGGTGCTCCTTTCTTAAACCACACTGAAGCCACAGGAAAAAGTAGGAAACTCCAGCTCACGGCTCCCTCTCACCACAAAATCATGCTTGGATGGCCCTTGGTTAAGAGGCCAGATCTCCCTCCAGCATCACACAAAAGTGCACCATTTACAGAACGTTCTGCACTGCTCTGGAAGACGGGGCAAAATCAAGTTATTCTCAGAGAGGTGCTGGGTGCTTTGTCCTCCATTTAAGGCAGTGGTTCTCAACGTGGGTGGGGGTGGGGTTGCCCCTTGGGGACATTTAGCAACCTCTGACACATTTTCGGTTGTCACAAAGTAGGAGGTGGGAGAAAGCATTGCTACTAGCATCCAGCAGGTAGAGGCCAGGGATGCTGCTAAACATCCCCCAGTGCTCAGAACAGCCCCCACAACAAAGGATTATCCCAGCCCAAATGTCAATAGTGCTGAGCGCAGAAAATCTTTCTTTTTTATCCTCACCTGAAGACATTTCTTCATTGCTTTTAGAGAGAGAAACATCAATGTGAGAGAGAAGCATCGATTGGTTGCCCCTACCAGGGATCAAGCCCACAACCTGGGTATGCGTCCTGACTGGGAATTGAACCTGCGACCTTTGGGTATATGGGAAGATGATACAATCAACTGAGCCACACCGGCCAGGGCAAGTGTGGGAAACCCTGATGTAAAGAAATAAGAGTCTCTCTCTGACCAAGCTGAATGTCCAAGAGAGTGGAGAGGGGAGGAGTAGGGACTCTGCCTCGTTTCATGGGACCCAAAGTAAAACTAACAGTGAACACCGAATTACAGATGGTTGGTTTTTTCGTGTGCTGGTTAGAGTTACTGGGTCGTCTTACATCGTGGAATGGTAACGACCCACTGACTTAGGACATTCCTGTGCCAGAAATCACCTAACCACCTTCTCAAGGGGAGAGAGCAGTTGTAGGTGACATTTAGCAACTTTAAAAGTGAGAAGTGGGTAGCAGGGCATGTTGCTATCACGCTCTGCATTCTTCACATCTGTAGTTTCTTAAACACAGACTCCATTGAGAGAGAGAGGGAGAGAGAGAGAGAGAGGAAATTGTGGTTATAATTTCCTATGACTGAGCACATTAAACATACTTCAACGTCCAAACAAGTACTTCCTTTCCAAGTAGTCACCCTGGGAAGCTGTACACTTATTTTTTTTTTAAGTACATCTTTTCTTTACATGGTGGTAAAATACACCTCATGACATGAAATGTAGCACCTTAACAATTTTTAAGTGTCCAGTCCGCGGCACCGAGCCCTTCTCGTTGTCGCGCTGCGGTCACCGCGGTCCCTGCACGGAGCTCACTCGGCCTGGCAGCGATGCAGCTCCGCGCCCATCACTCACGGCTCCTCGTTCCCTCCTCCCAGCGCCTGGCAACGGCACTGCTACTTCCTGCCTCTCAAAATCCGACTCCTGGAGACCTACTGAAAAATGATCTCATGAACAACTTGTCTCTTTCTTTCCGTGTTGAAATCATATGGCTTTTACTTGAATTAAGTATTAAAATTTTTTTAAAGAATTTACATAGAAGAAAAAATGAATAAAATAAAAATCTGACTACTTTAAATACCTCCTGTAAGAGGACTCACACGGGATTTGTCCTTTTATGCCTGGCTTCTTTCACTTAGAATAATGACCTTGAGGTTCCTCTGTGCTGTTGGGTCAGAAGTCTCTTCACTTTTAAGGGTGAATGATAGTCCATTGCCTGTATGTTCCTCATTTTGTTCATTCATCCTTTGACAGACATTTGGGTTATTTTCACCTTTTGGCTACTATGGTAGGTGCTGATGGAAACATGGATGGATAAATACCTCTCTGAGTCTCTGCTTTCAATTCTTTTGGTCTACACCCAGAAGGGCAATGGCTGGATCTGGTGGTATTTCTATTTTTAGTTTTCTGAGGAACCGCCGTCCTGTTTTCCACAGTGGCTACACCATTTCCATTCCCACCAACAGCGTACGAGGGTGCTCATTTCTCCACATTCTCATCAACATTTGTGAGAATATATAAATATCTATATTATGTATGGTAGCCACCCTAATGGGTTTAAGTTAGTATCTTATTATGGCTATGTACTTATTTTTAACAAATCTGCCACTGCTCAAAGTACTTTTGGGCTTCATCCTTTAGAAATGCATTTCAGTGAAGCTTTGAGCAACAAAAGAAAGAAAAGTCATGACTTCAGAGTCTTATACCTTATTTATAATCCCAGTCTTTCTCACTTTGAAAAACTACTAGAATTTGCCAGATTTATCTCTGAACAAATCTGGGTCATTTCTTAATATCAAATCCACTCTCAAAAAACCAGCATTTGTGAGATACTGTCTTCAGAACCCAGCTGTATAACATAATGGATTCAGGTTACAGCTTAGAATGAGATTAAGCCCAAGGTGAAAGTAAGGCTTGAAACAGTCGCTGTTCCATTCAGTCTTCGGCCATGTGCACAGCAGCCAGGATCTGACTTTCGCCAAGCTGTGGTTAACCGTGGTATTAAAAGGATATTTTCATTTTGATATGACTTCTGTTTCTAGTATTAAGTTGCTACATGTGGCACACCCTGTACTGGGCAACGGGAATATAAAAATAAATAAAACAGTTCTTGCCGGAAGGCACGCTGATCTGAGGACTAACATGTGGGCAGATGATTACAATAAGGGACGGTATTCAAAATATTTTACAGCCAATGGGATGCAGGCCCCTGACCAATCAGAATGCACTGACAACTAGAGCAGGGACCTGCTGGGCCAGGACTTAACCCTTTAGTTGCTGGCTTATGGGACCACCCAGAGGTCCTAGAGAGAGGCAGAGGGCCGGCATGGAGTGGGGGTGGGCTTTCAGTTATGTGTTTCAGCACCTGGTGTACACCAGCTGAATACCAATGGGACAAGGCCTGGAGGCAAATACAGTGGTCTAATCTGAACCTAGAAGTGGCACGGTCAAGGGTGGCACAGATGGTCTCAAAGATGGCACTTGGTGGAGTCAAAAGAGGGTGCCAGGGAACCGCGTCCACTTCTTGAGGATGCCCATCACTGCACCCTCAACTGACCAAGTAGACTGGTGTTTCCTGCGAGCAGGTGAGACACCAGGCTACGAAGACTTTCTCCCTCTAGAAGTCTACATTCTCAGGCTTTTTCTTTTGGTGAACCAGCAAGCTGAATAGTCTTTCTATTGTCAGTCAAACCTGGACTATCTGCCCGGGGTGGGAGCAGGGAATCCACAGAATACCAGGGACACCTCTTTTTCTATTCTTGGGTTTCCTCTTCTGATACTTTCACCCCATAAGTAATGTCTTATTTGTATTGTCCCCAGGAATCTCTGAAATGGGTCAGGAAAGGCTGCTCACTGAACTCGAAGACCCCCCTGAGCATCTGCCCCCAGTCTGCACCTCGAGGCATCATCGAACCTAGCTCCTCAGAGGACCTTGTGCAAGGACTTCAGCCCAAATCCAGCAAAAAAAAAAAAGAAGAAGAAGAAGAAGAAAGAAATTGACATCCCCCACCGTTACACAGTTTCCCCACTCAAAGCTCTTAGAGAACAGAAAAGTGCCACGTAGACAGTCAGCTCTCCATGGTTGTCTCGGGAAAAGTAAAGTTAAAAGCAAGTCTCCACTTGGTCACTTATAGAAATCAGTGTTGAAAAATGTCCCTTCTGGATTTTTTCACTCTGCACAGCTCTAAGCTGTGGTTCTCAAGAACCTGGTGGCTCAGCGTGGACTGGCTTCTCGCTTGAACTGGTGTGTTTCCTCCAACGTCTCCCAGGTGAGATATACTCAGTGCTGTCTCCCGTGGGTCCCATGTTCTGAAGTGCCAAATTAACAGGCCACATAAAAATATCTCAGTTCCAGCCTCATATCATAAAACAACCCCCTCGCTCCAAAAGCTTATCATGTAAACACTGCTTTCTGTATCCCCACGAGGGCAGGGGGGTGGGGAGGGACAGGACGCTGCGATAATCACATAACTGCTCCTCAGAACCTGAAATGGCTCTTCACTGCTCAGAGAATAAAGTGTCATTACGTTCTTCCAGCCTTCAAGGCTTTCCAGGATCCAGCCAGAACTTGTTTCTCCACCCCTGCATGCTGTTCGTGCTCCTCTCCAGACCTCCGCAGGCCTCTCTCCTCCTTCCTGCCTCCTCTAGCCTCGACTCATTAATTTAAGGTCAGTTCAGGTTCCACCTTTTCCGTGCGGCTCCCTGAGCCATCCAAACATAGGCCCCACGCACCCCTTGCGCTACTCAGATGCCATTATCCACACAGTCTTGTCTCTGGCTGTCTGGGAGCAAAGAGCAAAACTGTACCCTGCATGGCCTCAGCAACAGCCCTGCACACAAAATGTGACTGCATTCCGTGCAGAAATTGGTTTAGATAGAAAATCTCACTTTACAAAGATCTGATCTTCTATCAGCCAGACGTCTATGCAATGAATAGAATCTATTCTAGCCAGGATAAGGAGGAATGAATTATTACAGGGTATTCACAGCCTGCAGGATTACTGGAAGTACTCAGCCAACTGGTTGAGCTTTCCAAGATGATTCCCAAAGCCGCAAGATAACCGGGCTGCCTTCCTACAGTCAGAAGACTATTGGAGACATCGTCAGTGCCACACCCAGGAGACCACCACACCTACCATGGTCCATACCATCAGAACCTTGCCACACCTACACCCTGCCTTTTGACATCCTCAAAGGTAGTGGTTGGACCTTAGGACCAACGTGAATGACTCCACCAGCACGCCTGGCAACAGAAGGAGCAGAAGCTAGGCATCTGCTTCCTTCAATCTCTCCACATTCATAGGAGTGCACCTGATAGGCTGAATCTAAACCTTATCCATCCAAAGCTCAACTTGCAAGGGAGTCTGGGAAATGTAGTTCTTGGCTTCCAAGCCTCTACAAAAGGGGAAAACACTAGAAAAATTATCGGAATGGCTGTTGAGAGGCAGCCCATCCTATCTACCACAAATCTATAGATATATTAACCTTGCCTCTGATCTGTACCTCATATTCACACATATTTGAAGTATCTGTGGTGCTTCACATTTTAGAATTCATTCTGGTAACTACAATTCACCCCAACTCTGTCAAAAAGTTAATAGTCTAGAAGCTGCAAATGAACATTTCAGTGCACTAATGCAGTATATCACAAACTTTAATAAAAAATTATTACAGATGCCCAGTATTCATCAAAATTGTGTTTATTATAATGTTATTTAAAATGTAGCAACAGAAAAATAGCTATAATATGCTCATGGTTACAAAATCTAAAGAAAAACACTATAAAACTTAATCTGCAAATTAAACACAAGCAAAACTCTAAAATGACTGAAATTCAACTAACGACATTCCTTTAGCATGATTAATGATGTTTTGCTCAAAGTAAATTACCAATGTTGGACCTAATGGGAGGAAAATTCATTTGCACGTTTCACATTTCACATGTCAACGGCCTGTTTCTTTTTATTTTGAGCATGATGGTCCATTGTTTTAGTCACCGTTGGTATCATTATCGTTATTTTTCCTTTTTAACCATGAACTCATTTTTAACCACTGATTTTTAATGGGCCTATCAATTTAATGGTGCATTCCCAAAGAAAGTGCTGAAGATTTTAAAGCACCACTTAATGGAATCTTCTTCAGTGCATAATTACTAATACACTTATTGTTAATGAACTGTTGACGGCTGGTTTGTACACAGAGGTGGTCCATGCGGCGCCGCTTGCTCCATGCTGTGAGTAGAGTTCCAATGGCCACAAGGCAGACTCTTTGGAGTTCCACCCACCTAGACTACCGTGGACGGGGAGAGGACCCCCTCCTCCTATTTCCTCTCTCAGTATGAACTACACTGTGAATCCTCAGTTCCTATGGGTTTATTGGGGTTTTATTTGGCACCAAGTTCATAAACATAAGTGTAAACAGGGATAGTTCCTGGTAAGGACAGTTCCTATGGCAAAAGGAACATTTCCCTACAAATGAACAAGAACAAGACAGGAAACCCAACAGGAAGAATTGTGCAAAGCGTATGAACAGGCAATTCAAAGAAGTGGAAGTTGAATGGCTAACCAGCCTGGGCATTTATCCTTACATTGACATGATTAATTAAATCACCAATTAAAATAATGATAACATGCCACCTTATATCCATGGAATTGGCAAAATTTAAAAGTCAGATTGTACTAATATCTTGAGTATAACTGGCAAGCATTTGGGAGTGCAGGAATCTTCATGTACTGACGGTGAGTGAGAAGACTGGGTACGGCCATACGATCCAACATCATCTGGTGAAGTGAGGAAGAACAGATTTGTGGGTAGGGGCAACTGGTAGTCTGAGCACGCTGGCAATTACACAGTCATGAATATGAAGGTGGGAATAAAGCCACAGGATAGTGAAAGATGGTAGGGTAGATAACTAAGAAAACAGGGATGAGACCACAGCCTAAGGCATGCCTCCATTTAATGATGGATAGAGTAGGAGGAGTCCCAAAATTAGACTGAAAACCAATGGAGATGTACCAGAGTGTTGCATGACAGAAGAAAAAGGAAAAAACCCATCCCTGGGGAGCAGCCTTCCATCCGTGAGGAGCAGGAGTTCATGAATAAAGACCCCAACCTCCTTTCCAGTCAACTGAGCCCCACTTGTCCACCAAGGGGACATGATCAGTCATGAACTCCCACCACACCTGCTTCCTTTCCTTCCTTGTCTCACTCCCCATATTCCTACGAGCACTTCCTGGATCTGATATGTGGGGCCTCAACCTATGGCACGGCCTCAAAACACGCTCTGCAAGAGTCACTATGGTGCTGTTGCTAGGACGGCACACTTTTGTTTGGGGCAGGCAGCCCAAGGCTGCAGCCCTCCCTCAGAGCCCCAGCCACAGAGGGACTTGTTACAAAACTCCAGGCTTCCAGGATCTCCAGGCTACATTGTCCACACTCTTGCTGCTGTGACAGATCAGACTGTTCCCTCAATGTGATGCCCCACTGAGCTACAACAACAAAAACCAGAAAAGGAGAAAGGAAGACAGAAAAAACCCACCAGACAGTCTACTCCTAAGAAATCAAATCTATGTTTCTGATGGCAAGGCTGGGAGGTGGTTTATTTTCCCACATTTGCACTTCACCTTCACAGGCCAAACCCACGACCCCTCAGCCTTGGTCTTGACTCTGTATTAAATGGGAATTAAACTGAGTGACAGAGACCGCTTCTCCCCAGGGGCTCAGACCTCTTTGGGAGGAGCACTCGACAATGCCTGGCAGAGTGGCCCAGGTGGCAGCAAGGTGGCTCCCCCAGGGACCCTGGGGGCAGTGCTTCTGGGCCTTGGTGCAAATTCTGCTCAGCACCTGTTGTCCCAGTTGCTCCCCAGGAAAACCGAGCTGCACAGGGAGCCTGACCTTGACCGTTTGAAAGAAGCCCTGTATATTAGAGCTGCCTTCCTGGGGACGAACAACAGTGAAGCAAGACGTTGCCTTGAGGTTGAATTTTGGTGCTTCAGATATTGCCTCAATCAAAGTTTGAAAGTTTGGCTTCACACTTTAAATCTGTGTCCGTGTTCCAGAAAGCCATGCAGGGCAGAGAGAATGTCGCAGGGCTAAAGAATAAAGCCTGCTCTGTCCTTACTCCCCTTTTGTGTCAAGAAAATGTATAGTGATTTCTTAACCTTTTCTAGGTCAAGTACACCTGACTCACTGATTGAAGTTCTAGACTGTGGCCCTGGAAACATACACACAGACCAAAACACAGGAAATGCTGCCTACCTTCCAGTGGCTCTCAGATCAAGGACCTCTGCTAAATAAGGAGGAGGAAGAAGGGTGAAAATAAGGAAGAACATCAGGAAGAAAGAAAAGGGGGAAAGGAGGAGAAATGCTAGAATGGTACTTTATAGTTTAAAATCACCTTCACGTAGGTTAACTCATCAACACCACAGAATAATCCTGCAGGTTAGGTCATTCTGCCCCAGGACGGTGTCCAAGGGGCTTCCAACCCCAACGTGGGGGCAAAATGGCTCCAAGGCATCTTAAAAGAGGTTATGTCAATGTGAGACCTCCCTAAAGATGAGTAGGAATCCTCCAACTTCAAGGAAATAAAAGGGTTCAAGGCCAAGAGAAGAGCATGTGCAAAGGTCTGGCAGTAAGAGAAAGTATGCATGTGAATGGGAGATAATGCCCCCAAACCAGGCTTTCCCCACCACCGGCACCCTGGGGTGGGGGTGGGGGTGGGAGGCAGCTGCAGATTGGAGGAAAGACGTCAATCAAGACTCTACAGGGATTTTTAATTGTTTTTATTTCCCATTGCTGATCACTGCTTCCTCCTTGGAACACTTCTTCCTGCACTTGGACTTGAGGCCCCACCCCTCCTGGGTTTTCTCCTCTCTCATGAATGCTCCTTCTCAGCCCCCCTTTGTGGTTCCTCTTTTCCCTCCATCCTGGGAGAGTGGATCCAGAGTGCAGACCTGGGACCTCTCTCTTCCCTTTGTTGTCCTACACTGAGCTGCAGAGGTCACCTGAAAGCCGAAGACTGAATATGGGCCAGTCACATTCACAGGGACAGACAGTAAAATGGGGGCTGCCGGGGCGGGGGGCAGAGGAGAGTTATCATCTGATGGATGTGGGGTTTCTCTCAGGGATGATGAAGCAGCTCTGGAGCTGAAGAGCGGCAATGGTCGCCCAGGAATGGGAGCCACTTAATGCCACCGAACTGTACACAGTAAAAGAGTTTTAAAATAAATAGCATCGATCAACTTGTTACCACTAGTGAGTAGGAACAGGGACATGTGTAATCATTTGAGTTCAGCTGCAGAAAAATAAAGCTTCATTTTTTTCACAGCTGAGTTCAGTGACTATATAAATTCTCACACACATTTGTGTGAAGCTTCAGGTGGATCACACAGCTGGGGTGCAGAGTGGGGAAGGGAGGGGTGTGGGAGACAAAGCGAGAGGTGTTCGTGTCCTTGTATGTTATGTTAAGAAGTTTGAGGGGACGAGGGAGCCATTAAAGGGACTTAAAATAGCAGAGTGACATGGTCAGCTTTATGCTCTAGAAAGATCTTTTAGCTGCGATGTGAAGAGTGAGTTGTTGGAAAGGATGGAGGGTAAAAACAGGCGTAAGAACAAAGGATAAGAAACAACTCCAAGCAAGTGAATGAGGGTTGTAACCATGGCAATGAAAAGATAGGGGTGGGAGCAGTCATGGTTTGAGAATCAGTGACTGACTGGGAAAGGCAGGACGAGGGAAAAAGCACCCACACTGTCAACCGAGTGGAGGACAGTCACTGGGATAAGCAAAAGAGGAGGAGAAAAACAAGCTTGGTTGGGGACAAGAGCAATGCTTGGCGCCTGCTGGCAATCAAGAACTTATGAAATTAAACAGTAAAATATTTATGGAAGAGTCGGTGCTTCCAACCATAAAACCACAAACCAGAAGAGACTTCAGAGAGTATCTGAGCCCACATCTGCCTGTCACCTTGAGCAAGGCCTTGAAAGGGGAGCACATTTCCATCCACAGGCAAGGAGGCTGCAGAGGTAGACACGAACCAGCTGGTGGAAGAAACGATGAAAAAGAAGATTCTAGAAAGTTTATCCTAGCAATGGTATGCTGGGCGGGCTGGTGGGAAAAGACTGAAGAAAGAGAGCAGGGGAAATTCAGGTCGCAGTAAGAATGATTTTAAGCCCGGGCCGGGTGCTTAGTTGGTTAGGGTATCATCCCAATACTCAAGGTTGCAGGTTTGATTCCCAATCAGGGCACATGCAAGAATCAACCAATGATTTGAAGTCTTGGGAACTGGACAAATCTGAGTCCCTCACTGTGGCCTTTAGCTGGTCACATCACTGCTGGGGGACCCTGTTGCCATCTCTAAATGAGGAACTCTTGACATTTATCTCAGGGGTTAAATGAAATAGCACCGCAGCGCAGGGCACATAGTAGGTGCTCCATGAACTTTTTGTGGGTGTCTTCCCCAGTTACCCTCACTGCCCAATGAACGTCTGCCTTCCACAGGTGCTTGCCTGGAACCGTGGCTCCACTCGCGGTCTTCCCAACTCTTTGGTTAAGCTCGTCTCTCCGCGGGGCTGTTCCATCCAAGCAGCACAAATGGACCAGGCTGGGGACGATGGTGTGATTATCTGACTGGAAATTTCAGGTCGACGTGTAGAAGCCTGTCAGGCCCTACCTCCCAGCCCATTTTAAGAGAACACACTGCTCAGATCTGTTAGAAAGACTCAGCTCACATATTAATTATGCCCCCACTAATTACACAGAAGGCTCCAGCAGCATTATGGGAAGGGCTGGGCACCGAGCAGCCAGGAAAAGGAACGATGATCTCGGCTTGTGCTCTGTACTTGAGTCCAATCCGAATTTCTGAGAAGATGTTGACAACTCTTTCCTTTCTCCTCTTCCTCCAAGGCTGGGGGCGGAGCTTCTCCGGTCCCTGACCTGTCTGGTGGGCCTGCTGAGCTGCCTGTGGGATGGGGCTGCAGGTGACGGGGAATAAAAGAGGAACATCGAAGCTTCCCCATCTCTAGGACCCCACCAGCTGTAAGACCCACCCCCTAGTTAATAACAGGCGTCCAAGAGAGCTCGGGGAGCGGGACACTTCCCACTGCAGGAGCATTACTGTGTAAAAGAAAGATGGGTGTCTGAAAATCAAAGCAACGTGGCATGGATTTTGCAAACACAAGAAGGAGAGAAAGTCTAGAGGGCTTAAAAGCCCAGAGCTTGGGCCCAGGCAATGACCTGCCCTCCCCACCTTAGGAGCTGCTCTCTAGAGCCAGCAGCCCCCTCTGCCTCCAGAAACCCAGCTTCAACGGAGCCCACCTGTCCCCCTGGGATGCCTTTAGCCCCTGAGGTCAGCAAGTGAAGCCTTCCCAGGAGTGGGCAGCAACCACCAACTACCATGGATAGGCCTTTGCGTTACCGGGTGGTCTGTGGAAAGTGGACACCCGAGTCATCCAAGGACAATTCACCCCTCTAAACCCCCCTGAGGCTTTGGCAACTGCGGCCACCTCCCCTGACTCCTGGCTGCTGCCCTGGACCAGATACTCCTCAAGGAGAATGAATCTGTAAAAAATATGTGTGGCCCAAAAATATGTGGTATTTATTTACAAGGCGGTGCTGATGAATAGCTCATTTATCCTGGGGGGGGAGGGGGGGAGGGGATGGGCCAACTGAGTGGCTTCAGGGTGTTAGAAACAGTCTAGTGGAATCTTTTCATATGTTTAAGAATATTCTGAAATAACCTAATGATATGTTTATTGTAGAAAACTCAAAACTAAGAACCCTTCTGCATAAATGTGCATACACGTTCACAAAGGCACGTGTACAAGGATGTTCTTTGCAGTCTTGTTTGAGATGGTAAATAAACGGAAATGACTTAAATGTCCGACAAGGTGTTAAGTAAGTATAGATACACCCTGGCAGCACGGGAAGAGGTTAATGACCAGGTCAAGTGAAAGACGAAGACACGACATGACTCCATGGATGGAAAAATTACTTTAAGAGGTTTTATGCATTTAAAACAAAGAAAGGGGTCTGGAGAAACAGACCCTGCAAGAAGGAGATAGGAAGGGTGAGGGGCAGAAGCCTTTACCTTTGCTTGTATGCGTCTGAATTCTTTGAACATTTGAAAGCACTACTTTTCTAACTTTGAATAAAGAAAATGAGAAAAATCTACATTAGCAATAAATAGGTAAAAGCCATGTATAATGAAACCATGCAAAAAACCGGGGATAGCCGTGGTTGGTGTATTTATACTCCACCCGGTTTCATTAAGCAAATAAGATGGCATTCATAGCTGAAATTTGCTCTAAATAATGCATCATGCGCATCTTTTCAAGTCAATAAGCAACCATATTTTTAAGGACTACCTCATATTCCATTGCATGGAGGTACTATATTTATTTAAACAACCCTCTCTTTTTTTTTTTCAAGAAATCCTCTATTGGTAGACATTTAGATCATTTCTAATTTTCTTTTTCTTCTTCAAACAAAAACAATGCCGTAATGAACATCCTTATTGCTAGATTGTTGCATAATTATTTTCTGAGCACGTCCCTAGAAGTAAAGTTGTTGGGTGAAAACGTATATATATTTTGAGATTCTTAATCCACACGGTCCAACCGCCCTCTGGAAAAGTTGCAAGGTCTACCATCTCTACAAGACTCCGAAAACGGAAAATGCTTTCATACATTTAGCATCTAAATGCCCCTGGCGGTACACCCTGACCTGAACAGACAACAGGCAATTTGCAGCCTTTATTTATCCAACGTTGTAGGAATATTTGTATGTTTCATGTAGACATATATATGCGTGTTTTGCCCTAGATCCTGCAGAGATGTTATATAATATACAACCTATATAACACATTGCGTTTCAAAAACCTGAAAAACTCTAAATTCCAACACACTTCTGGCCCCAAGGGTTTCAGGTGAAGGACTGTGACCAGTGTTCATTTCTGTTTCCCCCAGCTTTCTATGCAAGTGACATTTTCTTCACGTGCTCACCAATATTTGATTTCATACATTGTTTTCATCTTGGCCAACCGATTATTAAAAATCCTAAGTGAGGTGGGGAATTCTTCCCGAGTTATCTGGCCATTTGAATGCCTCCTTGCCTAAGCTGTCAGCCACTGTCTGTGGCTCGAAGCACCTCGGGCCCCGCTGCCCATCAGAACCCCGCATCACTCCTCCTGTGCTGTCTGTGGGGTTTCTCACCCTCTGCCTCCTGACTCTGAAGTTCTCACTTCCAGCAGGTGGGACGCCATTCTCGTCCCTTTTTTTTTTATTCTTGGTTATTCTATTACAGTTGACCCAATTTTTTCCCTTTTGCCCTCCTCTGTCCAGCCCACCCATCATCTCCACTCCCAGAGTCCACCCTCACCCCATGGTCCATGTCCGTGGGTTATTCACGCATGTTCTCTGACTGATCCCTTCTTCTTCTTTCCACCAGTCCTCCACTTCCCCCTTCCCTCTGGCAGCTGTCAGTCCGTTCCCTGTTTCCATGTCTCTGGTTCTGTTTCGCTCGTTAGTTTAATTTGTTCATTAGATTTGTCTTATAAGTGGGATCACATGGTATTTGTCTTTCACCGACTAGGTTATTTCACTTTGCATAATAGTCTCCGGCTGTATCCATGCTGTTGCAAAGAGGAGGAGCTCCTTCTTTCTTTCTGCTGCGTAGTATTCTGTTGTGTAAATGTACCATAGTTTTTTGATCCATTTACCTACTGATGGGCACTTGGGCTATTTCTAACACTTGGCTATTGTAAATAGCACTGCAATGAACATAGGGATGCACAAGTTCTTCTGAATTGGTGTTTCAGGATTCTTAGGCTATAATCCCAGCAGTGGAATTGCCAGGTCAAAAGGCAGATCCATTTTTAATTTTTTGAGGCAATTCCATACTGTTTTCCACAGCAGCTGCACCAGTCTGCCTTCCCACCAACAGTGCATGAGGGTCCCTTGTCTCCACATCCAGTTACTGGGTGGAGAGAAACAAGAGTGGTCCCATGGCAGAGGTGGGGCCCCTGGTGACACTGGTTCTTCGGGAAGTTCTCTTGCTTCTAAGAGGTCTAGGGCTCTGAAAGGGGTGTCAAGTTGGTGTAGAATCTAATGAAGCCTCACACGAACCATAAGCCACACCTCTGGCACTGAGGCCAGCCCATCGTCATTTCCACCATTAAAATAACCGTGAAATTATAGAGAGACATTCAGGGAGACTGAGCCCAGCAGTCTGGTCCCAGTATACCACCTGGAAGCACTGGGGGCAACAAGGCTGTAGAAAACCCAGGCAAGCGGACTCAAGGGAGCATCCAGGGGAAGTACCAGGGGGCGAGACAGCCAGCAGGAACATGACACTGATATTCATGAACCGTCATAGCTGCCCCAGGTAACTCGAGGTTGATGGCTATGTCTGCCTCAAAGGTGTGATTTTCAAGCAGAGAGTCAGCCCCTGGCAGATTCCTTCTTGCTGAGCACGTCACAGAATCACCCGCAGGCCGGGCCAAGGCCTCAGGAACACAAGGGAGAGGCCGCTATCAGGGCTGCAAATCACAGAGCACTGCTGGGGCCTGGGGAGGAGGGAGCTGCGTCCTGAGAGAGCATGCCTCTGGGACCTTCAGAGAGCAGCTGCAGCTGGTACAGACAGCAACAACCAGAAGAGGGTCTTGGTGAAGAGCCTTCAAGAGGATGGAAGATCATCTGTGTCCTCAGGACAAACAGTAGGCGACAGTCCCCATGCCCAAGGCCGTTGAAGTGGGCTTTGGGAAGCGAGCCAAAGGGATATGCAGGTATTTCTAAACACAGCACACTCCAGTTTGCTGTAAAACAGCACACCCCGTTCCCCGGACAGCAGTCGCAGAGATCTCGTGTTTATCTCTCAATTGCGTAGGTTTCTCTCGCGCTTGATTTAATCTGACGTTTTGTACAGAAACAATTGTACAGGCCGGTAGCCCAGGAGCAGTGGGCTCTCCTGTGCCTAGGTGCGGAGTAGGCTGAATCACACACACGAGTAACAAAATTCTTCACGGTGCGACCATAGGTAATCATTTGCTTTTTTGACGTTGTCTCTATTTTTCCAAATTCCAATGTCTTTGGTTTGGACTTTGTGTCGTTTTCTTAGAGAAGGGGTTGCGTCTCAAGGCCCTGCCTCCCAGGGGCTCCTTGACCCCTGTACAAATGTGCCTACCGCGTTCCTAGCAACCTCCCATGGGGCACAGATGAAGGGAGGCCACTTAGCCCCCAAAAGTCCCACTACTCCTTTCTCCCACTCTGACTGCTCACAAAACCAAACCAGACTTTTCCACGGTAACCGACAGCCTCCTCCACTAGGCACAGAGGCCACCGGAAACTTTGAAATAGGAGCTTCATGCCCTCCTCCTGTTCATACCTAGGACTTGGGGGCAGGGGGTGGGGGGAGGATTCTGGAAAGGGCACACCACACCTATGACTGATGTGACCTGACTATGGGTAGCTGAGTGGTGAGATCAAAGGGGACTGTGATCCTTTTCCTCTTGTTATACTATGAATTTTTAAATGATTACAGTTATTAGTTAGTTATATAGCCATACCAAAAAAAAATTAGTTTTATTTTAGGGGGAAAAAAACAAGTAAAATGCCATTGCCTTTCCATGCCCTAGGGAGAAAATCCAGTCTCTTTACGCAGCTCACAAAGCCTAGCATTATCTTGCCCCGGACTGGTGACGTTTTACATATTTGGTTGAACTGTACAAAATTGTTGTTTTTCTTAGGCAAAAATGGTCTGTTATTGGCAACTTAAACCTACCCAAGGCTCGCATTCCAACTACATGCTGCTGTTCCCTTGGCCGACAAAACTCAGCCCCTCTCTTCTCCCGGGATCCCCTCCCTCCATCACCGCCTCCCCTCGCTAACCGGCCACTCTTCCTCAAGTCTTCATGTCTCCCTGTCATTTCCTCCAAGTCGCCCTGGATACTGGATTAGGGACCGCCCCCCCGCCCCCCACCATGGGCTTCCCAAACATCCTGTCTCATCACTCATTTTTTTTTCACTTACTCAGCAAACAATTACTAAGCCCCAACCGCCTGCCAGCTGAAATCGAAGCAGTAGGGATGTGGCAGAAAGACAAAGTCAGCGACCCCCGCCACCCAGCCCCGGTCAGACTGGGCTGTAATCTCATCTGTGCAGGCTCCCATTTCTAATCTCCTGCACTAAACTGTGAACCTGTCGAGGTCAAACTCCACGGCTTGTACACCATGAAACAGTCACAGCTCCGGGTACCTGGCACGTCACAGTCACCGCGTGTCGAGTGAAAAATAAATGAATGCTTCGATTTCATCTGAGTAGTATATAACTTATTTCTCTTCAGTTCCAGGGTTTTTTGTGGTTTTTTTTTTAAAGGTTATTACTCTCACAATTTATCTTTGACAAAAGGAAACAGCTGATAAAAGCAGCTCTCCTTTGTTCTGGATTTCCTGGCCAGGCCACCCAAGTCCTGTTTGCTTTGACCGCGTCTGGAGTGCTCACCGGGCGAGGTCAGGTCAGGCGAGGGAAGGAGAACATCACCTGCCTGTTGTCGGGGCCACAG